>RAHM01000172.1:418508-467121 GCA_003713295.1 Parotia lawesii | reverse complement strand
TTCTCTTCTCTTCTCTTCTCTTCTCTTCTCTTCTCTTCTCTTCTCTTCTCTTCTCTTCTCTTCTCTTCTCTTCTCTTCTCTTCTCTTCTCTTCTCTCTCATGGAAAACTATTTTACTTTAGTAAGAATGCTGTCACGTGTCCCTTGATCTGCTGGAGTGTTTGTCTATGTCGACACCTGTGAGTGACGCTTTTCTGGTAACAGTCTTAATCCTTTGCATTATCAGAAGACTCATAAACTACAGCTCTTATAGCATTTCCTTATGCAAAATCAACCAATGAATTTCTCAAGCATCTCCGTTAACATTTTCATGCCCATTCTGCAGATCAGCTGCATTCTGGTGTCACATGCCAAGGTCATGCACCTACAGAGCACTTTGAGTCCTAACTTGTCTGGAACCCTAAAAAACAGCCTGTCAATGTAAAGCTCCCTGTAAGCAGAAAGTCTACTGCATGTAGTGATGAGGAACAAGTTTAACCAAAAAACCTGGCTAATATAGCTGGTTTTTCCTTACTTTGAATGGCCAAAATGAAGCACACATTCTATTAAAAGGACATAAAACTAATCTATCAACTCTAAGAAACATTGGCTAAACCCTTCTGTTGTGGTTTCCTTTAGAAAGTCCTATTTCAAACAAGATTTCATGTTTTTACAGTAGTTTTTCACTTAGTTCTGAATGGGAGACATCTGTGTTAACCTTTGGTAAATGTTGACTTGTTAAGTACCTTCTTCAGCTGCCAAACAATAATATATGTTACAATATGAAAGTAATTTAATTCTGTTGAAAAGGAAGCAATTTAGATATTATTCTTTGTGTGTGTGGATGGGATTCCAATAGTGAATTATGTAATAAAGTAAATATGCTTAGAAAGTATTGAAGGTAGACAGGTTCTATTTAACTCATTTTAAACAATGTACAAAAGATACTGTGTACAATTTTCCTGTATATTTAGATACATATTCATACACTGTAGGTACACATTGATTTTCTTTTAACATTTAGGATTATTTAGCTAGCAAATTAATTCAACACAATGAGCTCATGCTGCAAAACACCATGGAAATGGAGTATTTACATATGCTAATGACTTCCAATTAAGAAACATGCAAATAATTGGGAGAAAGCAAAATTAAAACACTGTGCTAATAACCTGACAATTACAAGGAAAACCGTATTATGCAAGACTGCAAACATAATTGCACACACAAGATCTATCTGACAACAAGAGTACCTCAATCTGTAATACAAATTATGCTCCAAATTGTCACTTACTACAGTCCTTGACAGACTTCTTCCTGTAGGACTACAGCCTGTTTTAGTGCATGGTTTAGTGCTGGGTTACCACACGAGGGTCAGTGACAGAGGCAGGATAAGAATCAGGTCAGAAAATTTATCATCATGATGAGCTTTCGCAGCTCCCTCTTTGGTGTAAGAAAGAAGTTGGGCTGCAGATGGTTTTTTGAGCTGTCAAACTAAGATAAGCTAAGCAGCTGCTTGGTGGCTTGTGGTGATTAAGGATTTTCCCTTTCACAGGAAAAAAACCCAAACAAATTTCCTTCCACCAGAAGATCATAATTTCAGAACTTGGTTTTAATTTAAATTTTGATGGACTGTGGAAATTTGAAATGTTTCARTAGAAAGTCATTCTGAAAACTGAAATTCTGTTCTGAAAAGTCAAAATGTTTCATTTAACAAGGTAGAAGTCTGTTTCAATATTACCACAAAATTATAATATTCTGTGGGCCCATAGTATATTACTGTCACTGTAGACAAATACCATTTGATTATTTAGCTATAAAATCTTTGTTATGTAAAGTGAGGAAGCCATTCTTATCTTTCCAAAAATAAAATTGCAGTCTTATTGTAACGAAAAAGCAAACCCTTTAGAACAGAAAAAAACCCAACACAAACCCTAGTGCCTTATCTTATGCAACAAGGATTTGGTTGTTGGCTGTATGCAATTTCAGAAGACAAAGTGTTTTCCAGCAGGCACATTTCGAAGAATGAGTGCAGTGACTTTCTTCCCTGTGCTTTTCCTGTCTCATAGACCCACTAATCTTTATGAGCTACAGCTTTGCCCCACAAACACTGAAGTAAGGACACCTCTGCAAGAATAGAGGTACAAACTCTTCTAAAAGTCTCTGAAGGCTGATTTGAATATGAACACATTTTTGCCAGCATCCATCATTAGCTGTGTATTTCTTGTACTTAAGAAATTAAGGCAACTTGGCTGTTAACTCTAGGATTGGACCAATGCAGGAAGAGAAAGACTGATTTTTTCCAAACACTTCTGTTATTTTGATCTAGTTTTTAAAGTTTGTGTTCACAGTGCTTGTCAGTCTTTATAGATATTTAACATTTGATTGCTTCAATGGACAAAACTCATCTTTGTATTTCCAGATTCAACTCCTGTATTTTATCTAGTAGGAAATAATTTTTAATCATACAGTAAATGCTGGTCATTTAAGAACTCTCCTTAACGGTAATACTAATGATACAGAAATAGAACAGAATTTGGTTTTACATATCATTCTAGAGATTTCATGAACTTTAAATGTGGTGATGATGATGACAGTGGTGACTGTCACCGACACWCCAGTTGGCAGATCCTTAGCTTGTGTACCACCTTGACTGTTACCACCTTACTTCAGAGAGGAGACATTGGTTCCCATTGGGTTTTAAACTTGGCARATCACGTATTATACAGCAGTTCAGGCATTTCTGCACAAGTTGAGGTAGATACTAGAGTTAGGGTTCTTCTCTACAAAACGACCCTTAAAACCTCTGTGAAGATTTCTATACAAGATGTACAAAAGCCTGGAGGAGTAGAGGTGGCACATGCAGCCTCCACTGCACTAGAATCACACTACTACAAGGAAGATGTGCCCTTAGTATGAATACTTACAACCATATCCCTATATGAACACTTACAACCATATCTCTAACATCTCCTCTGACAGGTAAAAAAATAAAAGTCAATATCGGTTTATGTGACTACCACTGCCTGGCCTTAAAATTTTTGGCACTGTTTGAAGTTGTGGTCATTGAAAACTAATCTGTCCTGAGTTAGTGATGGGCAGTCTTCAAAAGATTCAGAGTTGTCGTTTATTCATGTTTGGTGTTTTCTTTCCTTTCTTTGCTTTTTTCCTTTCTGCAGCATAAAAATAATTATTATATCCTATTCCCAATTATTTCTGTCATTTATCCTTTTCTCTTGTTCTGTCTTTTCAGTGTTTTTATATCTTAAGTAGAATGTGAATGCTGCAAATTGTGAGGTTTTTTCAAACTCCCTGCATTCAATCACATTCGGACTTCGGCAAAGTTTCTCAGCCCTGAGCGAGATTTGGCAGTGTCCTRCTGTTGGTCAGCCAGGGGAAAAGGTCTTTGGAGACTGAGTAAAATTGCACAACTGAACAACCCACTATCACATAACATTTGACCACCTTACAGTTGAAAGAACAGGCAACACAAGCAGCTGAATCCAAAATGCTTAAGCACGATGTTGTAAAAATTGTTCTCCCACCGTATCTCTTTCAGAAAATAACGAAGTGCCATTTCCAAGCCTTGACCACTGTAACACAACTGAGTAGAAAATATAGAATCAAAAGTATAGTATTGTCATCCAGTGTTCAGCCTTTTCTCTCCACATAGTGGTTTACTCATGTGAGAATGTAGATGAGCTTTGTGTTTGACAGGCAGACAGGTGAGAAACTACATGAACCAAAGGATTTGCAATCCGTAGACCACTTGTGTGATTACAGCTATTTGAGGAAAAGTCTGTAGCCATGCAGTAGTCTTTTGGTGCCAGCTGTGCTTCCTACAGAGCACAGACATTTGATTTCAGTGTATGAGAGAGAAGACAAACTGTAAATGGAAGATGTAATGGATGGATGTCACTAAATGTAGCAATTTCATAAGATGGTGAGTTCAGCTAAATGTATAACCAGTTACCAGACATATGCAACAYTACTGAAGAACACTGGACACACCATTCATTCAAATGTTTTAATTTATTTTCTTAATTGCTTTTTAATATTTTCATAATTCCTTTTTTTTTTCACCCACCCAAAAAGAAGCTGAATGAAAGGATGGTGATATGCGGGAGGAGAGTCAGAGCTGGCAGATWGTGTTCAAGCATCCTCCACGTTCCCTTATTAGTTTAGTCAGACACATTATTTCACATTATGAGAAACAGATGAGAAACTGCTAAAACATACATTATGAGAAACATTAGGAGAAGCTGCTAAGCATACATCTAAATAATGTTAAACCAAGAGCAACTCCAGCTGAGGGCCAGCTGACTCACCAGGATCTGTAAATCTAAGCTTCACAGCACTTGCACAGTATGCATATTCCCACTAACCATCAGACAGGTTGAGTTGTAATGCTGAGTAATCATTGCATAAACCCTGTGTAGGAGAGATGAAGGAGGGCAACAAATACAAGCAGCAGTACTTCAGTGAAAGGAATCGATGACAGCATTCCCATTGCCTATAGGGAACAGTTATACCTGTTTTTCATCATAATATGCAAATTTCAGCTGCTCCAGACGCTTTGTTGGGTGAATTACATCACATTTCCATATGCATTTCCTTTCCTCGAATTTCCTTCTCATGTTGCAGAAAGGTTAATTTAAGTTCTGTGCAAGACAATCACCTAGAATGTGTCAAATTTAATGAAGTACTAAGGAAATAAAAAAGGATATTTCATAGGATCATCCACAGAAAATCATCTGTGGCTTGGCAGAACTGTAGAATAAATGCTTGTGGTTTCATGACTCATCTTTGTTTAGAGCTGACCTGTGGAAAGCATTAGCAGGGCTGCTATGATATTCAGCTCTGCTAATACTTTGACTATTTCAGTTAGCCTGGCTTGATGATCTGTTCTCAGCAGAATGGAAAATGCAGAGTCTGTGTGAGATGAGGTCACTCCCTGTCACCCAGAATGATTTTTCCGTAAAAGTCTTTTCTTACACTTGGATTCAGCACCTCAAGCATTGCCAACCTTTTGAGTATCTTTAGGTAATAAATTTTGCAAGCCTTTCAAGTAGGATGGCTCAGATTTGTGTGCAATACTGCAAAAAACAAGACAAGTTGCTCCGCTTCACATAGGCATATTCATGCCAGCAGCTTGATTTCTAGGAAAATTCCATCTCTTGTAAGACAGACTTAAACACATTTTGCTTTTGCTGCTACACAGAAATTCATCTGTGACATATTTTAACTGTGTTTTGTTTTGTTTAATTTTACTTTAGTGATGATTGCATTCTTTTTAGATACTTTGGAATTGTAAATAATTTTATGATAACCATTATCAATAAAGAACTAAAATGCTATGGAAGATATTATATTTTCCTTGTAAAGCATGAATAAATATAAATAGGACAAATGTATAGCCTCTGGTAACAAATGTTGGGGTTTTAATAATTACTCRAGAGAGAG
The DNA here is from genome assembly GCA_003713295.1 of Parotia lawesii. NCBI lineage: Eukaryota > Metazoa > Chordata > Aves > Passeriformes > Paradisaeidae > Parotia > Parotia lawesii. The sequence continues at coordinate 461,680 of RAHM01000172.1, read as the reverse complement.
AAATCATTCTTAATAAATAATGTACACTATGCAGTAGACAAGTCCCCTAGCAGGATGGCAATTATTTTGAGTGTACATGTGGTGTGCGAAATCAGGTATCTTCCTCTTCCAAAGCAACCAAYATTAGAAAGCAATGCAGGTTCACCCTTCTCCTGGTTTTGGCACCCTCTTTTTTCATGCTTACAGCCTGTAGCCTGGTTCTTTTAGCATCCCAGTTTCACAGGTTTGGGCCATGTGCAACACATTGCTCTCCAAGACGGGAAATTTTTTTAAGGCTGAGTTCTTGTACCATAAAAGGAATCTGGTTGTAACTTCTTTTTTAGGCAGAGTGTACTCTCAATAAGTTTTTCCCATCATGCTCAGATTTCTTAACTTCTTTGGTATCCCTCTGTGAATGGATGAAGTTTATTATTTTCTCTTTCTTCATTAAGGCTCATGAATATAGTACGGACTGGCATGTCCTGCTGTGTGTCTAAAACATATTGTGCGTCAAATTACAGGTGCCTGCTGACTGTTTTGCTACTACATTCTTTTGAAATTTAGCCAGGCTAATACAGAAGGTGGAACTAGACTGCTGCTTTTGCCCCACAAGTTTTCCTTCACATTTTAAATGGGTTTTGCTCCAGCCATGCTTGAACCTCTTCTGCACTGATTTTCCTTTATACCCCCTGCTATTGAGAAAACAATGACACAAACGCAATTAAAACAATTCTGAAATTTCCACATGCAAATATTTGCACCAAATTTGGTTGTGTGTAAAGGGAAGCAGACAATGACACATGATTTATTTAATAAGTGATGACYAGCTAACACTGACAAAATAGAGGTTATTAAACAGACAATAATTGCAAATGACTTTCTGTGTTTGATCTGCAGTTAAACAAAATGCAGCCCAAAATGTGGTTGGTTAATTTTGAGCAACAAATGTAGTTGATTGAGAAAAAGCCTTTTGTTTGCTTGCAGATACTGCACAAACAGAATTGGAGGTTAAGCGGGTTAGGTAAATAATTAGTTGTGAAATATTTGCTCAGCAATAATACAGCTTCGTTTTTTCATGTTGTTGTTACTTTTAACACTGCTTCCTTTTTTGTATTCTCAATTCTTCTAGAGAGGCAAAATTGATAGCTACATAGGAGGAGTAGCTGACAGCTTAATGAACAATTATTAGTGTCTGTGGCATATTTTCCAACAGTTTTTCATGAAGAGAGGGGTGGTGTAATCCACTGCAGTGTTTAAATGGAACCTCTTTTGTCAGCACCTGCTATTAGAGAGCATAACACTCCGTGGGACTATTCACATCTCTTTTTAGGGAATTTGCAGCTGTAGGTGGCTAGAAGCAAGGCACAACACAAGGGGGACAATTGTACAAGGTTTACAAAGTAGCTGATATCAAATATGAGACAGTCTTAGGGTTCATCTTAATAATGCAAACCTGTTCTCTACCTATGAATGATCAAAGCACGAGAGGAAAGTGGAGATTCTTCTCATTTACTGAGCCACAGTTCGTAAGGGTTTGCTGGTAAGGGCTGGGAAGCATAGCTCTATTTTTTCAGTCAGCTCAGATAGTTAAAAAGAGCTTCATGGTTACTTGTGAATGTTATCACCCAAATTGTAAACTAGAAGGAYAGAAACTGCTTGTTCTTGTATAGACCCATCTATTTATCTCTCTATTGAATAGCCCAGTTTGCAATATTGTCCTGGTTTGAGTGGCACTAATGGAAGTTATGTGCTCTCAGGATTGGAGTCTGTTAGCCTACAAAATTACTGTAGATTCACATTTATCTTGGTCAGGCTAGYTTTTTGATTGCTACTAAGACCTTTAAGACAACATAAAAGCAATATCCTACATAACTGTGTTTAAGGTCCATGTGAAACTTTTATAACAAACTTTTATGATAAACTCTTTGTTTAAGGAAAGGGCAATTTCTTTGGAAAGTTAAAATCCATGGATTTTTTGCCTTACTTTACGGTCCTCAGTTAATACTCAGAAGGTACTCAACAGAAAGACTAAAGGGGGTGATCTGCATTGGTTTTGGCAAGGTAGATAGTGATGGTCACAGTTATGCTGTGGAGTTGTTAATGTATCAACCATCAAGGGCAATCTGATCTCCAGGAGTAATTTTCAGAATTAACAGCATAGGAATATTTGGTACAAGTACCAGCTTAGCAACATATTCAACTGCATTGAAGAAAATAACATCAATATTGATCACCTTACTTCTAGTGAGCTTTAGCTAAAGGAAACAATATTGTCTGTAATCATAATACTAATTCTTGTAATAATATTTGAAAGGAAATTCTAGCTACTTTAAAAAATATCTTTCTAAGCCAAATGTTTATGCTTTGAGGTAATGAGCAATTTTAGTATATTATTTCTTAAATAACATCTCTAGGAAGCATGCTTCCAATGAAACATATTATTTGTTCYTCTGGTAAGAGAACAGCACTGCACTTTCCTTGGATTAGGAATAAAATCAAAATAAATACAATGTATGTATGTCACAAGAAATGTCATCCTGCCAAAATATAAGTTAATATTTCAGCATCACAGTGATCAAGTTGTCAGTTTGTATGAAATAGTACTTCATATAAAAGACACTGTTTGGAAACAACAGTGTACCAATTATAAAAGACAGAAACAGAGTCCTGTCATTTCATGATTTGAAATATTAATGCGTTAACTCAAATACGTGAAGAAATGCTAGCTAGTGCAGCAACAATTAACACTCAAAATATGGATAACACTTAAGAAATAAAATGTTAGGATGTACCATGTTTTGTCAAGATGGATATGTGCAAAATAATTGACAACAGTCAGCCAGAAGAGATGTGTCATTTGTATAGCCAAAGAGAGCACCTGGACATTTTTATTGACAGGGTATGACTTCTTAGTTTTGTTCCTCAGACCAAAGATTTCTTTACCTAATTCTAATACCTCATCTGTACTGGAACATGAACATTTAGAACAATTTTATTTTTGAGACAGCAGAAGAGAAATGTGAGGTGCGGTTTAACTAGGAATCATAAGTATTTTGTGATAACAGGGGAAAAGCTAAAAATACCACTTAAACACTTATAATCCTAATTCATGGTGCAGTCTGTTTCTCAACTTTCTGATGTTATTTACTTTAATTTCAATAATATATTCTATATTCAGCAAAAAAACCCATTATAAATTCAGGAGGGAAGCTTTTTTTTCATTTTCTCTCGTGTCAGTGTTTCATTCTAACCATCTTAACTGATATTAATACTACTTAGCTTTTTTATATGTTGAGTGACTATCCTTGCAAGCCTCTTGAGAGATGGAAAATCATTCTTAATCTCATTTTACATCAAAATCCTGATTCATAGAGATGCTGAGATACTTGCTTGAGGTTACATAAGAAGACCTAAATCTAGCAAAATAAGAAAAAGTTTGCACAAGTACACTAACACTGAAGCCATAGTCAGATCCAAATCTTAGAGGCTGATCGACAGGAAAATAGGAACAGTAGTAACACTTAACTGAAAACTTCTTCTAAAGGGTAAAAAAAATAAGTATAGGAATACTTAAATTTTCTTTTATTTTACTTTTTTTTTTTCCAAACTTTGCATGGTTCTGAGGTTTTCATGTGATGGCTTGTATGGTTTTTGTTTTATTTGAAAACTTTTCTTAATTGTGTCTAAGAATTTTTTGGAGCTGTCCAATCTACAAAAAATATTCAGTTATTTGGGGTTATAGGTGATCATTCTTAGAGGAGTGCTAAAGGTCAGTCTGGATATTAATTATGAATTTTGACCTCAGTATCTCATGTGCATGTCATTCATCATGTGCTTGCGGTTTCATAGCCTTCACAGTAGAGATGGCAGTCAAGGTGAAACCTGAAATATCTTCAGGAGACACTCCTTATCCTCTTGTCTCTCACTACTGAGATGGTACCTTCTTACCTCAAAATTACCCAGGAGTTTCTGTGTGGTTTTCCCTATATATCAGTGGTGGCAGTGGTGGAAAGAGATGGTCATGCACAACCTAAGAACATGTACCTGCCAGAGGTGAATGCCAAAAGTACACCATCTCTCACCTTGGAAATCTCACCTGAAAACTGTCAGGCCAAACCGCTTTCTTTTCTTTGTTCTCCTGTTTTGAATTCAGAAACTATGCCTTAAAAGTACTCCATGCAGATGGTAAAACCTTACAAGGTGAGATTTGTTAAGGTATTCTCGCTCCTTTTTTATATTGCTGTGGGTCAGACTAAACATTGATGGCTGGCTGCATTACCCAGAGAAATGGCTATTTGATCACTGACAGGCGCTGCTGAAGTCTTATCACAATTATAAAATGATTCCATGACAATATTACTAGGAAGAAGTAGAAACCATTGATTTATTTAGCACTTCATTGACTTTTATCCAACTTAGAATCAGATAACTCACTATAACACCACTGGAGACTTACACAAGACCTACTTTTGTCCAATTGTTCTGCCAAGAAATAGAATTTCTATTTAAAATGGATGGAAATAAAATGTAAAAGTAGGTTAAAAAAACGGCTGATATTTTTTTCTTCTTGTAAGATTTCCTAAGATTTTTCAAAGTCTTTTGAATCTCTCTCACTCTTTCTTGATCTCTTCACCCATTGTTCAGCCTTTTATTCAGCCTTGGTCCTTCCCTAAATAATAATTTGACTCTGTCTCTGAAAAACTGTGTGGGACCAAATGCATGTATCTCAGTGCAAATTTATCATGGGAGCAGGCACAAAAGTCAGACGGAAATTCTGCAAGTTGATATGTAAATTGAACTCATGACTTTGTCCTGGATACTGAACAACCACTAAAAGGCTTCTTGAAGTTGCAGAGACCATAGAACCACAGAATGTTTGTAGTTGGAAGGGACTTTAAAGGTCATTCACTTCCAGCCTCCCTTGCTTGGGCAGGGACACCTCCCACTAGACCAGGGTGCTCAAACCCCATCCAACCTGGCCCTGAACATTTCCAGGGATGGGACGTCCACAACTTCCCATGGCAACCGGTTTCAGTGCCTCACCACTCTCATGGAAGAACATAGATGGACAATACTTCTTTCTTTGAGGTAGTCAGATCTGCTTTTGCTGATCTTCGTAATGGAAATAATGTCTTCTAAAAAGGAAGACACAGAGTAAGCTGGCAAAGGAAGACTGCTGAAGAGGGGGACAGAAACAAGGTCATGGGGTATTAAAACAGGTTGTCAGAGCCCTTCATGCCTAGAACAGAGGAAATSCTCAGACGGGTTTCTGGTCTGCTCTGATGTTTTATAGGCTCAGAGAGCAATTACTTATGGCTAGAGTTCATGCTTTGAGTGGGAAGAAGTATGGTGAAACCTTCACTTACTCCTGAAACTACCAAAGTCCATGAAAGGGTACTCTCTTGTTCCTACCACCATGTCTTCAAGGGCAAAAAGGAGCACTGCTGCACAAGCTCAGGTGAAAGTTCAATTCTGTTAGGGGGGCAAACCTTAACAGGGCTATCAAGGAGAGTGGTCACCCCATGGGCCAGGTACCCATCACAGCGAGACAAGGGGAGCAGCTTACTGACTCATGGCGTCACAGCCTAGGAGTGTGGGACTCACTGGGGGATACAGGGGAAGAGTGCTTTGGGATAGCACAAGATGTACTGTAGGTTGTTTAGAGGAGGAACTAAAGGTAGAGAAACAGAGGGATCTAGTGGAGCTGTGGCAGCCTCACCTCTGTTATGTACTAACAAGTAGTACATAAATAGTGTGTAGCTTTGTTGTAGCTCTCAGAGGGAAAGGGAGTTTTTTTGTTACTGGGTTGAGACAAGGTATCATGTTTCAACACAATTGGTCAAGAAATATTTAATGATAATGGAGAACAAACATAACCATAAAGTGCAATTTAGCGTCTAAATAACAATGGAATTTAAAAAAGTAATCAGTAGCAATACCAGGAAAAAGTAAAATCTGTTCCATGACTTGTGTAACCAGGCTTGTGGGAGATCTGTTAAATCTTCATGCTAAATTTCTAATACTTCAGTAGCAAAAAAATTTAATTATACCATTAATGAGGGAAGGCCTGCACGTTGTTTAATTTGTACTTGTTTTCTTGTTGAAGTGTGCGTGCAGCTATTAAAGTTGCCATCTTATACTGAGGTGAAATTGCATTTAAACTTGTGAGAAAGGGATCAACTCAGTCTTTACAAACTTATTTCAAAATAAAAAGAAACGCCATCATTATTTTTTATTACATTCTTTATCCTTACATGTATATCATGCTTTCTATAACTGGAAAATATAAACACACATATAATATAAAACACACAGTCTGTACTTAAGAGTGAAAGGAAAATGACCCTGCTTATCATATATTTCTCAGCTCAACATTTACTTTATTCCAGCTGTGGAAAAAGGTTTYGAAGAAGAGACTCATTTAATACCATGGCAATCAGAAGAGATGTGTTTATAATGAAATACAAATTTACTGAAGATATATTGTGTCAGACTAAACTGGCATGTTTCCCTTTTTGAGACAGCAGATTTTTCCAAGAGAGAGATCTCAGCAGTATCAATGCAATAAAGTATTTGATGTGGTACAATATGGAAAACTATAAGTAACATTGGAACAGGCAGAGTGGAAAGATCATAAGATATCTAAGGAGCTTAGCTAGGAAGGATGACAAGAGTCTGCTGATGAAAGGCAAGCATTGGCCAGAGGGAAATTAGCAATGGGAGCCCCACCAGTTCAGTGTTGGGAGCAATGTGACATAAAATTTCACTAATGACTTTGGCACAAAGACTAGGAGGTGGCTGATGAAATCTGCTGGCAAAGGTAAGAAGTGATAGAAAGCATCAGAAGATCCCCAGTATTTGAATAATAGCAAAGGGATAAAACTCATTAATAGGAAGTGGTAGTTTTTGCACTTCAAGCACTAAGAACTAGGAGTCCTCATGTGGAAATGCCTGAGGGAAGGACTGGATAAATTACTTTACCAGATGATGTTTCTCAGATGCCAGAACTGTGTAACATAAACCAACAAATGAAATAAATAGAACAGATGCATTTGTAACATTCAGTAATAGAGGTATTTCCAGTAGAAACAAAAAGCTGTGAATGATGCTGTACAAGACACTAGTGGCACCAGATCCAGCATATAATTTTTATTTTCCATTTCCCAGAAGAGGCAGTAACAGCTAGCAGAGGTGCAGAGAACAGCTACCAGGCCAGTGAGAGGAACAGACGTCTTTTCTCAGAAGTTAACGATATAGCTTTTTCCTAGGAGGTTGTGCTGCATTAAAAATTGTATGAAGAAAATAATTTGGAATTTTAAGCAAGATGAACAAAAAATTAAAATGTTTAAAAATGGGGCAGTTTATGACATTCTTTTCATCTTCTTCAGATGGAATTCACTCAGACGCAGACTGAAAACCGTCTATAGGAAAACTGCACAGGGATTAATTTCCTTCAGCATATGCAGACTCACTTATGCAGAAGAATATGAATAAATTCTAACATTTTTCAGAGATTTCTCCTTTAGAAAAAAGCTGTTAATTTATAACTGCCTCTATATTCCSTCTATGGCTGTCTGGAAGTGCCCAGTACTGTAATATTTAGGTACAGTTAGATAAAGGTGAAAGAAAGCATTTGGGAGAAAAAAAAAACCCTAAAGGACTGAAATTTGAAAGGTTAATTCCAAGTGCTGAGGGTGTAGTGTCCAAAATCATAGAATCTTTTTGACCGTATCTGATATTATCCTTCTTTATAGCTGACAAATGTTAACATTAAAAAAATGAAAATGCCCTCTAGTTCTCTTCCCTTAATCTTAACACTGGATGACTGCTCCACTACATTAATACTTGCTCTGACTGTTCTTTTGACTCCCTTGGTGATTTGATCCATAAATCGCTTCTCTCTGGAGCCCAACAAAAATTACATATTTATTTTTCTTCCYGGAGTTCATGTTCCTGAATTTTCAATGCAATAGTGATACAATGGTTCTGTTTTACTTAATGTCTTATTTCTTGCACGCAGAACTTCTGCAGTGGTGGGTCATCATCTCTGATGAGGGAAATAGCGCCATTTTCAAAATGTATATTAAAAATGGTTGAACATCCGATTTACAGTTTTGATATGGGTCTGAGATATTTGTTTCAAATGTGCTTTATTGACAGGACTTCTATAAACACACACAAATGACACATTTTCAAATCACTGGCTTTTTTTTTTTTTTTTTGTTCAGTAAACAAAAAAGAAGTACAAGGTTATGGCTCTATAATCTGGTATTAAATCAAACTAGTGCATCAACCCACACAGCGTAAGAGAGCACCACTGGGAGATGCCTACCACTGATCTCCCTGCCTTGGAAGGCTTAAGATTACATAAACGCATTCTCTTTCATTTAACCTACTCAAAGCCTGTCTCTTTGAATCAAAACTCATGTTGGCCACTCCAAATTATCAAGACACAACTTATCTACAATAGACTGCTCCAAAAGATTACTGACAAATTATAAGCAATTTCAGCTGCCTGTAAATGTTTCCTGTGGATCATTTTGACTGACCTTGAAATCAACCTTCAGCAATTCGGGTGTTTGTCTTTCATTTATTTCCCTAGTGGATATGAATATCAGTTGTATAAAAAATGATGGATGGTGGCAATTTCCTATTAATTGCTACCGAAAAAAAAAAAAATCCTAGCACTTCTGATGGGTAACACTGACCACAGAGAAAGGGGAACTGTATTTCAGGTGAATATTTTCTCTGGCAGTTTTTGTGTAAACAAGCCTTGAATGATGCCTTTGAACAGTTGTGAAAATGTGTCATTGGCAATTGTCCTAGAATTACAAACAGAGTAAGGAAAAGATGAAATCGCCTATTCAACAGAAGCAACTGTCAGAAACAAGGAAGAAAATATGCTATTTCTTTTTCCTCTTGCAGTTTTTCTACTGCAGGGAATCTCAGTCTGTGACCTAAGTCTATCAGGCTTGGTGAGTATTTCGGTTTCTGAATATTGATAGTTATACCATCGTCTTAAACATTCATATTTATCATATTTCATTGCCCACATTTTTATAATCTAATTGCATTTTCAAGCAATTCTAAAAACTTTAAAAGTGAAAATTTAGGAACCAATAAAAATGCAGTGTTTCCACTGAAGAACAAGTGAGCCCCAGTGCTGTTCAATTTCCAATAATGTTTTTGAGTTGTCTTTATTGAAAAGTGTTATGTAAATGGTTCTCTCCTGGTATATATACACTTCTTGATACAGAGGAAGTGTTCTTCTGTTCTTACTAAAATGAAATTTGATGCTTTCAGGTGCAAAAGCATACTAAATTCTTCAACCTTTGCATTACTTTCTACTTTCTGGAGTGGGTTCATTATTTTAGGGATTTATAGCAACTGATTTTCCCAATCTGTCACAGATCTGAATAAGTATTTGCAGGATGTTTGGCCATTAGTAGCAGTTGTGACCTAAAGCATAAGATAATACACGTTTTTAACACTCTCCCGTCAGCCACAGCTTGAAAGTCCAGTCCACATTAAGGGGTTTTGTGGCCTGAAGGATGGGACATGAAGGCAGCCTGAAGGAATGTACTTCACAGTGATGGTCTCAGGGACAGTGTTTTAARGCATTTGATGCTCAAAGATGCAGACAGGTACTTGATAGTATATATAAATAAGAGTGGGTTCCTACCAGAAGAGACATTTAAGTGTCTTTTTTTAAACTCTACTGGACATCTGTTTGTACTCTAGCTCTAGCTCTTCACTGCTTTCAACTAAATTCTGATCAGTGAAAACATATTTCCTTCTTCTAAAAAAGCCTCTCTTTTACCCTTTCAAATTCAGCTGCATATCTGAGAGTGAGTTTGGGTTCTTCCTTTCTGTCCATCACAAGCAATGAATGTTTTGCAGGCTCAGAAATGCCCCCAGGCCTAGTTTTGGAAGAGAGTGAGCACTTTTTATAGTGCTGCTCAAGAAATAAGATATTGCCAATCATGTTTTGTCCATGTTGTTCACTCAGATGAAACTAAAAAAGTGCTCAGGAACACAGTATATTCAGATGGTGACATGCTTACTTAGTAACTGTTATGCTGAAACATACTTTAATAGGCAAAGTAAGGAAGCCTGCTTACAGCAATGTAATTCTTTATAAGACACATTTCCTCTCTGTTAATTACTTGGAGAGAGACCTTAAAGAGCCGTCTGTGCTGCTGGATTTTAAGGTGCCACATTTCCACACAGGCACTGAAATGATGCTGAAAATGCTTTCCTCGTTCRCAATAAAGTCAGCAGCGAACTTATATTGTCAGGTTTTTTAAAGATTTCTCTCCATCAGTCCTCCAGCTCTTCCATTCTTCTGAACAGAGATTCTCAGGGATTGTTCTCTGCCATGCAGCGTGGATATCTCTGGATTTCATATGGATCCCAGAATCCTTTTCAGGACACTTATTTCAGCACTCCGTCTTATAGTCCTTTCACAAACTGTAAATCAGAAGCAGGAATGAAAGGTCCAGGTGASTGAGCAGAAATAAATGCTTTATAAGAGGAAAAGACACAGCAGGAATACTGTGTTGATAGCTGAAGCAGTTTGATGTGGGAAAACACTTGGTTATGAGTGGAGCGATATGGGTTTAGCCCAGATTTTACTCAAGACACTTAGTATGTGTAATATAAGTATGTTGGCCTTGCTTAGCTGACCTTAATTACATTATTTTTTTTCTGTGCAATCTAAATAAGGCTTTTAATAGTTTAGTTTCAAGTAATAAAGTGCCATTCATGTGTGTAATTTATTACTAAGTACATTAATATTTATAGACAGAGCTGAAATTCTTTAGTCAACATGAGAGAATTTTCTCAGTCAAGAAAATCATCTTTGGTCCAATTTATTAAGCGAGTGAAGAACTGTCTAATAGAAACCCCTTGCATGGTTGCTGTAGGTCAAGCTAAGCTGATAGAATAATAAAATGAAATTGAGATTTACTGCATTCTCATGCCTTTTATAAACCTTTTGGCTCTGAAATCTGGCACAATGTTTCAAAACAAATCCAAGTCAGAATGTAATTCTTGGAATCATAAAATGCTTTGTAACTTAGAATTATCTTAACACGCTGATTTTAAAATTCAGTGGGGAAAATTCATCTGTGCTCTCTCTTCGCTCTGGCAGAGATCAATTTAGGTGAGTATTTTTCATTTGCTTTGTAAAGAGTTCAACTGCAATTTTTCTRTATGAGTAAGAATTTGAGAGTATGGAAATTTTCTTCCACTCTCTGTATGGGTTGTAGGGAGAAGAATGGCTCCTATGTCATTACTTCTATGGATGTAAGTCAGCATTGACTAAGCAAAGTCACAGCATGAAAGGACATTTGTTTCTATGCTTTTAATGTACTCGACAGCATAGTGGAGCACGTGAAGGATTTATCAATTTAAGGAGTATAAGTGACCATTAAGTGCACACATAAAAGATTTCTGTACATTAATTAGATACCTGCAATTAAGTTAGAAGAAAAATGTCAACTCTTTGTAAAACATGAGAAACATTAGGGAAAGACAGCATGTGTCTCTACATTAAAATGCCATTAAAATGATTAGGACTTCAAAAACATTGAAAAATTAATTTTATATAAGATTCTGGAGGATGCTGAAGTCTGTTGTGTACAAAACCAGAATGAATAAATTTCCAGTGCTTGACATTATCAAAGTAGCATCTCATATTTCCCATCCAATTGCATTCTGTGTATACCAATTGCATTCTGTGTATATAGTTACTGCAATGTTCTTTTTCCAGCTTCACTTTGAGTCATTGCTGTGCCTATGAATTTAACAATGCTTATTGTCAAAGATGTACTCTAAATCCCTGAGTCATAAATGCTGCAAAACGATAGGCGTTTAAATGTTATAATTGAWTGTCCAAATAGCTCGTAGTTAATGTGGATGAACRGATCACTGTTAATTGGCATAGAAAGGAGGTTTCCCTTGTGTGAGAACTCATGGTTTCCAAATAGCTGCTGGAAGTATATGTAACTGTAGGGAATGACAGAAGCTTTGAAATAGCAAATGTGAAGCTCATGCACCACCAAGTTTCTTAAGCTTCCTTTATGTGTAAATGCATTAGTAATCTCTGTCTTTTTCTTAACATTTGGGATAAAGAGACCTGACTCCACCCTACAGACAGATCACGTGGCTGCAGAATAGAGAAGACAAGAGGGAAAATAAACCATAYGGCCTAGAAAAACAAACCAGAGCTGGTTAACATTGAAAAAGAAAAGCATTATCAAACATGTTATTCAAAATGTTTCAAAATTCATATCTGATTTCAAATAAACACACATTATTTATCCAATTTATGAGACAGCTGAAAGGCTATGAGCTTGTATCCTTCCTGAAGGGGTCTTCAAAGTTACACTGTTGAGTCCATTATACCTAAAACTTCTCCATGGTATGGGCCTATTTTGGAACATGAGACCCCCTTCCAGTCCAGTGGCCACTTGTCCGCATTCTTTTGCCCTCAGAAATCACCAGATGGAGCCCAGCCCTTGGTGGCTCAGTGTACTCAGGCAAGAGACCTGGAGTCTAGAATTCATGTACCTTTGACCACTCAAGTTATCCAGCAAATCAGCTGGGGTTTGTGCAAGCCATGACACTTAGGAAGGACACTGGGTGGAGCAGGAGGGGTAGTGTTTCCTCCGAGCAGCCTCCTGGAACATGGGAAAGCCCTTCCTGTAGAGAGTACACTCTGTGGAGTGCAGGTAACCTGTGCATGAGGGGTCGGCTCTCCGTGGGGAACTRCCATGTCATGTGGGATGCTTGTGGATGGAGATACTATGTGGCAGGGTACTTAGGATTTATGCATATAAAGTAAGTAAGTATCCAATCAAGTAAGGGAGCGCGATAATTTATGTAGTATTTGAGAGGTACTCCAACCTGTGTAGGAATCTGCAGGAATATACCAGTGTGATTTTAAAGCAAAGAGTGAGATCTTTTTTGYGTCTACAAATAAGGCCTGCAGAGTTCCCAAACTCAGACACAATTCTTTATTAATTTATCTAGGAGTTTCCTGGGAAGGAGTGTGAACACACATGATGAGCAACGGGATGAAGGGAACAGTAGCTGTCTGCATGTTGCTCAGAAAATTAAGATCATGTGCTATGGAGTTGACAGAGCTGGAAAATACCAGGTYTGTACTGACATGCAGATCTACAAAGGAGAATATGGAAGCATAGCTGACACTAGGAGAGCCAGGACTCAGGGGATTTTTGTGTGGAAGGCACTGAACAAAGACAGAGTCAGAAGGTGGAGATAGCTGGTGAAATTCAGAAAGAGGGATGCATTTTATTTTTCACGAGAATAAATCTGAAGGGAAATATCAAGAATCAGGATGGACAATGTATGATCAGATATGCTATTAGCAGAAAGGAAAAGGACTGTAGGAAATAAAGAGAAAGAAGATTCCACAGAAAGGTCATATACAATGGTAAGCTTTATATAAATATTTCTTAGAAGACATTTGGTCTCRGTATGTTAAGATAAATAAGAAATCTGAATGCAAAAAAAATTGAAAGAAAAAGAAATGTGAGGAGTTAGACCAGTGGGCTTGGAGGACAGGAGCCATATCCTGCAGCTCGGTCAGGGCAGTGCAGTGCCCAAGGCTGGCCCCAGGTACCACATAGCATTTGCATTAGATGGTGAGTTGTGAGCAAACCCATCATTATTTTAGCCTTTAGCTCTTGTATCCAAGAACTGTCATGTCTTTTGAAATGTGTTTACAGCTTCTGACACATCCTGTCATTGTTGTGGGACTTACAGTAATAGGGGTAGTTCTGATCCAGGCCTTTGCTGCTAACAATAATGAAAGCCAATACATGGACATCTTATCCAATCATCCTAATAATGCTCTGTACTGAGTAGTGTAATGTGGGTTTTTTTCATGGCATTATTGCAGTTTTTTTAATTGTTATTTAAGTGGGCTGTACTGATTCAGACATCAAGAAAACCTTTGATTTCTATATGGTTCACTTAGGCTTCATGCTGTATTCCATTTTCCTTGCCTTCCCAATATCATCTGTCATTTCAATAAATGTCACTGATCCAAAAGTCATTGATCAGAACTTTCAGGTAAATTGATTGAAAGGGAGAAAAAACCAGACCAAAACAAATCCACAGACTTCCTATAAATAAACACATCAAACTCTTCCATTCTATATGAGGTTCTGTGCTTCTTCTTTTCATTTTAACTAGTTTTTACATGTTGGAATGACAATGTCATTCGTCAAGTTATCAAATAATACTTAAGCAAGGCCTAATACTAATTTAAGCTAGGTTTATTTTTCCACAGACACCTCTGCCTTGCTTTCTCAAATTCTTGGTATCTTTCTCAAACTGAGYGTTTACTGGTTACAATAATGGATGTAAAAATACTATATGCTCTTTCTCTTGGTATAATATATCCTGACAAAGGAGATGCTTAAGCTTTTGCTCTAGGAAAGCATCTTCCTGTCATGCTCATACACCTGCCTGTATACAGGCCAACAGGCTGTATGATCCTTTAGAACTACAAGCTGAACTGCAGCACTTAAACTTTATATGAAAAGCACTGAAATTGTTCTAAGTGAATACATAAAAGTAGGGGGAGGGTAACTAATCAGTATATTGTTATTTTGACACATTTGGTTGTCTTTTAGAAAATGCATTCATAATTTTCTGTTTGTCGTGATCTCAGCATCCAGTAAAAAGCTGAGAATTTTTCATCCTACTGACAGGACTCCATTAATAAAACAACAATCTTTTGTGTGTAGTAATCTTTAATCTTATTTTGTCACACACTTCTCAGTAGCATTTCCACTCGTTTTACAGTATAATTTATGGCACTGAAACARCTCTCTGCCCTGAAAAAGGTCAGTCTGTCAAGGTTTACTTGTCTTTGAAGAAAAGTAATAGAGCATTATTTATGAAGCAAAGAATCCGCTTCAATACTTTAATCAATCAGAAAGATACTTGCATTATTGTATCTTTTGCCAAAAAATACCATGAGCAAAGGATACATCAACCTTGCATTCCCTTTTATGTCACAAAAAGCCTTTTACCTTTTATGTCTCCTTGTCCTTTTGTGTTTACTGCAGTATGAAAATAACAAGGCTGATGATGTCTGATATCTGGGAACAATTTGTAAATTATGAGAATAGGGATTGATCTTATCTGAAGAGGAGGGAGTATCCAGACAGATTAACTAGAGCTAGCCACTGTGCTCATCACACTAAACTCATTTTGGGGGTTTGGGTCATGTGCTGTAAACTAACATTTCTAGAGTGAGAACTGCAAAAGTTTAAGGGATATTTATGGTACCTCAAACACGATAGGCGTGAGGTGCAACCACATTTTGTACCCCTAGGTTTTTAGACATCACCAAAAGCACGAATTAGAACATGTGATGTGGGGAAACAAACTGGTATTTCATTAGGGAAAACACTTTAAATTAAGTCTCTCTAATAAGAATTTAATTTTAGAAAGACAGCTTTATGTGAATGAAATGCCAATACATTATTTAACTGCTCTGTTGATGTCTAAGAAGTGTGTAATAAGATACATATTACCTATTAATTGTTAGATACTAGCAAGTAGTTTTTGCTAATTAGTCCCTATCTGTCATGAAACCCCTCTTACAACTGGGATGAGTTTCTTCTTGCCTGAGTCTCTAACCACTGTTTTCTGTTTCCTTCCCAGGAACAGTAAACACACTTGTCACGTATCTCCATCAGTATTGGTAACTAGTCGAAGTCCTTTGCGTTTTACTCTTGGYGTACCATCAGCCTGACTCACTGAGTTCCTGTTCTGAAGAGATGGACACAATCTCTCTCCTACATCTCTACTGCAGCCTAGACAAGGTTGACAGAAATCTGAACTCTGCCTGAATTCTCATGATAAGTCAAAGCAAATTAGATGTCTGTACTACATGTAAGTTCAGCTGGTGATCGCAGGGTCCTTTTTAACAAGTTTGTATGCCTGAACACTTGTAAGAGAAGCAAATATCCTAAACAGTAAAACCAGATCCAAAGTAGATAGAAAATATGCGCAACATCATCCTCAARGTTTATCAGTACTTTTATACCTTGAGACGATTAGGAGGTAAAAGCCCATGCAGATAGGTGGGTTAATATCTCTACCAATATCCCTTCTCTTGGACTGATATTCAGAAAAGAAGAACTGGTAAACTGTTTTGATGACGTTAATATTTCTTTTTTTTTTTTTTTTAAACACTTGGTGGCTATATAGATTCTCAAGGTGAGCGGCTGGTCCTTTCACAGTTAGTGGAAAATGCCGTCTCATTTAAGTCTAACAAGTTAAATTTTGGATGGCACACTGCCTAATTGTATGARACATTTAAGTATGGTGGACCTAGCTGTCTCTCTCTGGTTGGTAGAAAAAGATTTGCCTACATTACTTCTGATAAGAAGGTTTTTAAAATTTAGCATACATGATAAGGCATATTATGTCTTTGTAGGACATCTGATTGGAGACTTATTTGAAGTAAGCATGTCTATTGTCCTGCAAAAAAGAATGTACACAATGAACTTTATTTTCTGCTAATGACGGTATTTTAAATCAACAAATTTTGTATACACAAGAAAGTGGGGTATGCYGGCTGCAAATAAGCATAAGGCTGTACAGAGCACATTAGACAAATAGTGGCATAAATGCTTGCTTGATTGTGACTAGGTAATAGTTAAGGATCATATAGAGTGCACTTTAAGTGCTCCAAATGCTTGTGTACCTGAAATAAATCTGTATTAACAGTTACAGAGTCTAAAGCAAGGGAGTTTGATTTTAAGGTATAGCTTTTAAAGTCAGAGTGATATGATGATGAGTTTTAGTGGCCAAATAAAAATGAGTCAAGAGGGTGTTAAAAGTGTGACATAACTGAGCACTCTCCAGGACAGATAGACCACAGCAAGAGTGACCAGATCTCACAATGGAGTTTCATATGAACAGGTATGTGAATGATTTAAAAACACCAGTCGTGACTAAACAGGACCTTGTAGTTAAGGATTAGTACGTGCTAAATTGATTTGGTATAATGAGGACCAAATTGATCTGGGCTTTACAAGAACAATCTCTAAAGCACAGTGCTAATACACAGTGTTGCACTTCAAGTGCTGGTGGCATGGAGCTGAAATGTCATAGCTAGCCCATGATCCAGTGGTCTACTGCTCTTTTGTCACAGTTCTGTACAATTCCTTTGCAAGCCAGAATCCCCTGCAATGAATGAAAATCTTCCAGGAACTTAAATGACACTTGCTTCTCACATTCAAATTAAAATGAGAGAGAGAGAGTGAGAGAGAGAGAGAGAAAATCAATTACTTTAAAAAATCTATTATGAAACAAGTTTGTAAATACTTTCTTAGGTTTGCTTTCATATTCGTACATCTCTTCCAGTGTGCCATTTAGATCTTGCAGAATACATCTGTGAAGTGTTACCAGACTTGAATTTTCATTGACTATTTCCATTTATTTCTAATTCTAGACTTTTGCATTTTAAGATCTGGTCTGTAGATGCAATTCAGATCAGGACTGCGTGTTAAACCATTTTCATTACAACTTTTATCCTTCCTGTCCACCTCTTTTCTATTATGTACTAGGCAGAATTTTTCTAAGTAAAACCAGACATTTCAAAAGGAGAAATTATTACTCTCTGCAAAGGTGTGTTAGATTTTTTTTGTTCTATTGTGCTTTCTGTTTAAGAAAGATATACCAAGAGCATGTGAAAAGAAATAAAACTGTGAATGACACAAGCGAGGGCTGCATTCAGTGTGATAAAGACAGTAACAAGAAAGGGTCTGTTGGTTTATACTGTTTCCCATTCTTGATACAATCATTGTCTCAAGAACAGATTCATATTCTGCATCATTTTCTGTTACCTTTATAGTCTTTCTTATGAGAATGAGGAATGAAAATTTTAATGCCTCATATATTCTGTGAATTACTGTAGGCGAGTATGCTGTACTACTTTGATCTTTCCTATATTCCGTGGTTTGATTGGGTCGTGATGTGAATGGAAAGCAGCACAAAACAAATCACTTTCTGAGAGAACAATTGCAACGCGAATAGGTGCAGAAAGAAAAAGGTACCAGTTCAACCCGTTCTATTATGCGGTAGATTGGGTAGAAACAGAGTTCAAATATCTGCTTTTAGAGGTACTAAAGATTATCTCAATTTTTGGGTTAACCAACCTATCAATTCCCAGCAAAATTTTTCACTGAGTGTTCATAATCTGAATGTAACTGTCTAGACTTGGATTCAGTATTGCTTTATTAAAGTTCAGCAGTGTTGTAGCACAGAAGAAAGGGGAGGTGAAGTCAGACATAAAGAAAATTAAAAGATTTAAAAGAAAATAAAGCAGCTGAAAAATTAAACTTGTTGTAATGGCCTTAAAAATTCTGCATCATGTGTCTAGTCATAATTGGAAAATAACCAAGCAGGAAGAAAAGCGGGGGGAGAAATTGAAGCCAAGGGGAAGTTCAGGTTGCCCCAGGCAGAACTACTGCTATACTTTCCAGTTGCCTGTAGCATAGAAGGTTTTCCCTCACCAAGTAGCAGCGTTGTCCCTGCCAGCCCCATGCCCTGCTCTCCCTTGGCTGACACTGGAGTCAGGAATTGTGAAGGTGGATGGCTTGTGCCTGTGGTGGGTAACAGCACTTCCAGCAAACATCACAGGCATCCATCCTCCTTTCAATGGATCCTTTCTCCAGTCAGCCCTGGTTTTTATGAAAGTGATATGTGGTTTTGTTACAAACAAATGTGCCAGGGTACACTTTAATTGGGAAATTTTTAATGCTGTGGAAGACCCGCCATGAAGCATTGTTTGAGACTTGCTTGTAGTAA
This sequence comes from Parotia lawesii, assembly GCA_003713295.1. Classification (NCBI taxonomy): domain Eukaryota; kingdom Metazoa; phylum Chordata; class Aves; order Passeriformes; family Paradisaeidae; genus Parotia; species Parotia lawesii. The sequence continues at coordinate 442,840 of RAHM01000172.1, read as the reverse complement.
GGAGCAAAAGGGAAGAGGGGTAAGAAGGCAAAAATTAATGAGCAATCTTGCTACTACTCACCATACTCATGTTTAGCAAGTTACTTTTGAATAGGACAGAAATAATACATGGCATTGTGTTAGAGACATGAAGCAAGCTTTTCCCTGGGTCTGAAGGCAGATGGCTGTGCCAGGTTTTCAGATGTGGCACAGCATTTTTAAGTACATCCCCTGCCACATCCTTGTGCTTATACTCCTTATCTCTGTGTGCTCATTTCACTATTCAGTGGGATTTACATTTTAAAGATACGTTTGGCATCTATGTTATAATATCTAAATCTATGACATACAAAAGCGAGAGCTCTGAAAAGAATTTAGAGTTCTTTAAATGTTGTCTTCACCACTTAGATGTTAATATATATCAACAAATCAAAACTGTGCCATAATTCAGAACATATAACCCTGTTAGACTTGATATACAATTACTTTACATGGTTATCTTCTAAGAATTCTCACAAACTCTGTTTGCTAATCTGTGTGAAAAGGGTTCAATAAAATCTGTCTAACTCTCCTTGAACAAATATAAAGCTACCACACCTCCTGTGAAACCAGTGTCGTGTTTGACTCCTCTTTTCACCCATGCACATGCACTTTAACAGTGAAGAGAACAAATGCTGTATGAGACACAAAAGAGATTATTTCTTCAGGATGTTGAATGCATATAACAAATACTAGTGGTTCTCCAGTTGCAGACTGAAAAGCAAATGTCTGTATTAAAGTGATGGATTGCAGACACCATAATATGTTACAACAAAGACATGGGTTTGTACAACATTTCTAATGCTTTACTTTCTTTACCATGTCTGTTGTTAAAATCTTTGAATACTAGAAGCTTCTCTATTCTGTCTTGCCTATGACATAGTTTGCTGTATTTCAGATTTATAATCACCTGTGCATATTGCTAGTCATGCAGAAAAATCCTTCCTTAATTACTCTTGAGTAAGGTATCATGGCCAAGCAGCGAAACACATCAGATACCCACATTTTGCCCAGGTTGCTGTGTCCAAATACACAAGTAAGGGCTTTTACTGTAGATTTAGGGCTGCTTCCATGATGAACCTGGTCGCTGCAASATTTCATTCAGTACAAACCAAATGACATCTGCCTGGCGCCATGTTACCTACATACCTTGAAATGTCCGCATTTTCTCCAGTTTCCTTCCAAAGACTCCTCTCTTGTTCCTTTGTCCCATCTTTTACTTTTTGCTTTCTCATGTCTCAATATGCAGTCTGTTTTCTAATTACCATTAAAGCTGTCTTTTCAATTTGTGCTTGCAAAAAGCAACAGAAATTTATCTGAGAAAAAAGGATAAACTGGGCAAACCTTTGACTAAGAGGTTTTTGGCATGGTTAAAAATAGATGCATTTCCACTTCTCTCTTTTGTTATGGTTTTATGACCCCAGAGAGATTTTGACTTTTTGTTTTGTTTTTCCCATCTTGTTTCAGTGTTTCCATTTCAATTACTGACCTCAGTGTTTTGTTATGGGGTGATTTGCTCTTTTTCCTCTTTTTTTTCGTTTCACCATTGTAACTTTACTTTTTAGCTTTATTTTGACATAGTGATGAAATATTTTCACTACTCCCTCATGCTGCTCTATTTTTATTTACTTTTTATTTAGATGAGTACACATCATTTAAAATTGCTTCAGTGTACCCACTTGTGGTCATACTTGAAGTGAGTCTGTCCTCATGAGGAAAAGCTTGTTAATTTGTTTGAAGATGTGCCTGGCTGCAGACCCAAATCAGAGCAAAGAACATTTGGTGAAAACAATACAGGACATGAAAGCACTTACGGAGATTCTCTTGACATAGCAGACAGGTAGCCCCACTGCAGGGCTGGGCTGATATTTTGTACTGTTTAGAAGTTAGAAATTACACATTTAATTCACTTTCCCAATCCAAAATTAGCCCTTTCCCTTCTACAGTGGGAATATTGCAGTAAAGCAGGACAGCAGCAGCACACCCGAAGGCATTTTCTTTATCCTGGTGCCAGTTTCAGCAGCAATGTCAACATCTTGCTTTTCCAGCCACAGCCTGGGTTACAACAGGGATCCTGAGAAACAGCAGCATGAAGCTGGGCAGCAGCGGCCTTGTTTTGTGGACTGGCCCACAGGTTAGCTCTTGTGAAAGCTAGTTAGATAGAAATAATCTGTTAGGATTTCAGGGCAAAATCTGAGTATAATTAGTGTACAGTAGACCCAGCAAGTTAAGAAGAAGGGTAGGTGTGGCACAGATGGTTGGGTGCGRCAGATAATTTTGAAGAGGGAGAAAACAAATAAAAAAAAGTTGAGTGATCTTCAGACAGCCAACAGAAATTTGCCTCTTTAAACCATCACGGCAGCAAGCTATGGTCTGGGCTATCCAACCATAGAACTTTACCTGGATATGATTATTTTTGGAAAGGACACTTCTATTAGCCTGAGGCCTCATATTGAAAAAATGTCACTATCTTTATCTCCAAGAAATATGTCTTTTTTTTTTTAACATGAAGTCTTCTGAGGAGCTGGGTAGTGCTCCTATGGTGTATTTAACTTTGACACCACCACTACAGCTTTTCATGGCTGGAGATRCTGGGAAAAAAACCATGCGTCATATATGAGTTGTCTAAATACAGTTAGTGAAGGTCTGTGATCTGGAGATAACAGAAGTATTAAAACACATGAAGGGCAATTCCAGGGCAAACATTGTAAAAAAAATAGCTTGGGAGAAGAATAAAAGATGCCCAGAATTTTTTCAAGGGCCAAAACTGGCTGCAACCATTCTTATTACTGTCTCTATCTGGCTCTGTGGGGTCACACATGTGCACGCACAAATGCACAGCTAGCTTCAGTATAAAGTCGGTCGCAAAGAGATGGGAAGGGCCTTTGCCTAAGTTCCAGCAGGAGCATTTATTGTTTCTATGCTGCCAAAGATTCAGGGGCAAAGACAGGAACAATGCCGAGCTCAGAGGTTTTATCGGGGGGCAGGGAAAAGGTGGGACTAGGGAACAGRGACCTATGGGGAAGCTCTAGGGGAGTGACAGGGTTAGAGGCTGACAGCCAGCCAGGGAATTCAAACTGGGATAGATTAACTTAACTGAACAATGCATCCTGGGAGAAGCCTTTCTGGTCACCCTAACCTAAAGAGGTTCTTGTGGTACTAGGGACTCGTCTTACTGACAGCTCTCTGTCCCTTGTAACATAGGTTCACTGGCCACCACAATTCTCTCCAGAATTAAAGCTGAGCCAGAACAACTTAGTGGAACCTGTTCAAAATGAATAAAAATATTGCTGCAAACATACTACAGCCAGATGGGAGTAAAGGCCACTGACGACAAAGTGATTCTGACTCCAGGCCTGCTTCCTATGTGACACTTCTGCTTCAGATGCTTTGTCACAGCACGCTGAGGCAGTGAAATGCAGGCTCCCTCATTTTGCTAGAAACAGGGACCAGATCTCTGTGACACTATGGGGAGCACAGTATAACATGGCCTGGATAGCTGGAGAAGTAGAAGCGTGCTCTGTATCCCAGTACACTTGTGAGGTGCTGCAGCACCTCAGCAAGGTGCTTAGTCCCACCAAATGCTGGTGTTTAGCCCAATGTTCCTGCACAGAGCTATCACTCTATTTTTTTCCAGTGTTGAACAGAACTCATTCAGTACTAGGTTCTGGATGCCRGTGCTGCATTGGATTGCTGTGTAACTATGACCTCTGGGAGTTAAAGAGAGCATTAGATGATGGAAAACTGAAGAGAGGTGGGGTAGGAAGCAGAGGCGGTTCATAACCATTAGCAGCTCTCTCCAACATGAGCTGTGCTACGCAAGACCAAGGGCCACTAATCCTATTTGCCTTTCCACTGAGATACACAGGAAACAATGGAATGTTGCTGGGTGCCCCGTGAACTGCTGCAAAAGGCTTGCATGTAGCAGATTACTGTCTGAGGGGCAAGAGAGGGGGTCCTTCCCTTTCCACATTCAACCACCTCCTTSCCTACTTTTCTGTTCCTCTTCATCTCACCTGTAAGGGATATTACTCTGAATCACTGAGTGAAAGGTACAAATTCTTGCACCACTCTCACTCTCACTCCTGTACTTCACTGAAACTGTAAGATAAAACAGATACCTGTCAGTTTCCATATTCTGAGCTCAAAGCCAAAGAAATTTAATTCTTAATTTTCCACCAGAATTGTCTTAAGTACATATTAATGCTGACAATAGAAGGCAATTGAATTAATCAATCATTTCAATATATGAAAAACAACTTGTAGGGGGACATCCAGGTTTCATTAAAAAATCCAAAATTCCAATTCTTCACCTTTTTTGATACGATAGCAAGATCACCTTTTTGAGAAGAATATTTTATTTCCATTCTTTGTAGCATACTTTTCCCAAGAATTACGGAAACATTCATTTACCAAATATAATACAGCCATTGTGTGCCACATCTAAAAATCAGCTCTCAAAGAACATAATTTGCAAACACTTTTGCACTTCACAATTTAGTCACATAAGTAGTACACTTGAAATCAATAATACTAACCTTGTAAGCTGTGTTTAAGATTAATCACCATACCAGACCTGCCGATTTTATCTTAAACATGTATAATATTCATGGCATAAGAGTGTTTGAATTAGCCTACAAGCTCCTCAGGGCAGGACACATGTCTTTGTCTACATCTGCAGAGTGTGAACAGACAGTTGGCTCCTGATAAATAATACAACACAATTACCTAACTATAGGATGCAGAAATTTGCAAGGAAATGAAATTTCAGGTTGCCTGTAGACAAATGCTCAGAAAACACATTTCAAGTAATAAAAGGTGGAGGATGAGGGAAACAAAAACTTTACAAATTCCTGAGGTGGGAAGTTCAAGGATGGGCATTGTCAAATTAATTCCATTTAGTTAGCATGGCATTAAAATGAGCTGTGCAGATTTCTAGGGATTAATAGTAAAGAAATGGGATTTTTTTATTTCATTATTTTTTAAAAAAATATTTATTTATTTCTTTTTAAAATAAAATGAGATTAAAACTTTTCAGATTTGTACCATTCCTTTCTGCCAGAGATAAGAAGTCTGCTTTACTGGCTGTCTGTAATCAAGATGATGTGACCTTTASTGGATGAATATCTTCCTCTTTTTCGTAACTAATCTTCTGTAATAGCAAAGGAAGATATTTTAGGATATAAAAAAACACTCTGAGGCTTTGGAACTGGTCATAAGAAAGAGTAAAATCATTGTTGCAGGATATATAGAGGTGTTAACATCTTAAACACAAATTCATAATCATGGTATATGAAAAGCTTTTTTTTTTCCTAGTGATATGGTTTTAGCTTTATTACTTTTTTGCTAAACAAACTGTGATACACTGCTGTAAAATTTACACAGGAACCTGCCAAAAAAACCCACACACCAAAGCCAGCTCATAGGTATATAAGCACTATCTTTCCAAATCAGCTGCCTGCCCCTCATATCCCAAGAAAGGATTCATCCTGAGAGAATAGAACAAATTTCAGATGTTACTGACTTTCAGTATGTTCTCTGCAGAAAACAACCACATTCCTGTTGGAAATTAAAAGATGCCCTCCTGGTAAAAATACAGAGTAGCCTCTTTATCCTGGAAGTGCCTCTTTCTCACCCATCTTTGCTCATTTTTTGACTTTATAGAGTTCTCTCTTTAAAACTTGCCACTATTTTTATCTTTTCCACCATATTCCCTAGAAATCTTCTGCTCAGGGAGCTCTACTTTTCAGCTATAAACACCTATGTATGATGTCATGGGTCTGGAATTAAGGCAGAATTCACTTTCATTTTATCCTGCCCATTTTTCTACTTTTAAAAGTTTGCTATTTTTCCTATCTCAGAATCCTTAGGGTCATTAAGGGTTTGGCTTGGATGGACTCTATCTATCTGGCTATCATCTGCATTTCTTTTCAGACAGTAAAATCAACACAGTTTCTTCTGATAAGGTCAGAATTAGACAGCTCCCACACATCTGCTTTGGTGCCTGCTTTCAAGGAGGGATAGAGACCAAAGAGTGGCTTACAGAAAGAGGCAACAAAATGTGCGGTCCCAATCACGGTTTAAAAAGGGGAAATGGTGTCATAATTAGTGTTATAACCAGAAGTTGCCAGAACTCGGGCAGCTGCCAGCATAGATATGCGACACAACCAGCCAGTGTGAAATCAATGCAAGAAAACAGCCTAACCTGTACTAAGCATCAACGCCTCCATGGCTTCCCAGGCAGCTTTGGCCAGCGCAGAAATTTACCCTCAACACACTGGAGAACCCGCCTTGTCTTAAATGCAAGAAGAAAATGGATTTTTTTTCCAAGGAAGTGGTGAGTCATAGCGTTTTCGTAGATTTATTCATAGACTCATAGTGTGAGAGGTCAGAAGGCACCATTAGATAGTCTAGTCTGACCTCCTCTTGTAAATCATAGGTCATTAAGTTTCATTCAGCTTTCCCCATATTAAGCCCAACAGTTAAGTGTTTTGCTAAAATACCATTCTTGCTCAAGTTTGGTGTATTTGTTTGGAGAAATGCAGAGACAGAAAAGCCACAATTCCTCTTAAGGTTTGGTTCTAAAAATTTATGATGTTCTTTCAGGAGCATTTGTGCTTTATTTTTAATTAGAATTTTGCTTGCCTTATGCTTTGAGCCCTTTTGTTCCTGTTATGCCATTCTCTATTAGATTAAATTACCTCCTGGTATCTACTATTTTCTACACAGTACTAGGGTCTATGATCAAGAACTTTGAATTCTCTCTTTATTGAAGTAAATAAAACAGTCTCTAAATGTCTCACTGTGAGGTATCTTCTCAGGACCYATAACATTTTTGTATTCCAATCTTCCCCTTCCAATTTCTGTAATTTTATGAAGTGTGGAATTAAGGATTAGTTTCCTATTAACCTCACTGGAACTGTACACTAGGCTGTCACCTGACTATTTTTAATTACTTTTCCCATTATTTATGCCAAACCATAAACAGTCCTTTTTTCCAACGTAACACCTACAAACTCACATGAAACCACCACTATATTTTAATAGTTTTACAGTATATATATCTGTCCTCTGGTTCTYCCTCTATTTTATTTTATTTTTTTTGTCTCTGAATGTGCAATTTTGCACTTAGCTGTATTAAGACAACAATACTTGGGAAATGATCTCCCTCATTCAGTATGTCTGTGAGCCTAGACTTCATCTAAACACATGTTCTAAGAGCAAAAGCAAGATTATGGTGGTTAAAAATAACAGATTATCACGTCAACTGCTCCATGTAATAAATATTATCAGTATAGTGACAAAACAAAATGTATTAAATTTATAAATTAGAATCATTGAATCATAGAATGGTTTCGCTTGGAAGAGACCTTAAAGATCATCTAGTTCCAATCCCCCTGCCATGGTCAAGTACTAGATCAGGTTGCCCAAAGACACATCCAACCTGGCCCTTGAACACTGCAAGGACTGGTACATCCACAACTTCTCTGGGCAACCTGCTCCAGTGCCTCAGCCTCATCATCTTCACAGTAAAATATTTCTTCCTAACATCTAATCTAAACCTGCTCTCTTTCTGTTTGTACCTATGCCCCCTTATCTTAACACCACAGTTCCTGGAGAAGAGTCCCTCTCTGGCTTCCCTGTAGGCTCCCTTCAGATACTGGAAGGCTGCTATGAGGTCTCCAAGCAACCTTCTCTTCTCCGGGCTGCGCAGCCCCAACTTTCTCAGCCTGTCTGCATAGGGAAGTCCCCTTGTTAACTTTGTGGTCCTCCTCTGGACATGATCTATGAGGTTCACACCTTTCTTGCATTGAGGACTCCAGAGCTCACTACAGTACTCAACGTGGGGTCTCATGAGAGTGGAATAGAGGGAGAGAATCACCTGCTTTGACCTGCTGGCCGTGTTCCTTTAGATGCAGCATAGGATATGGTTGTCCTTCTGTGCAATGAGCACAGTCTGCCAGCTCATGTTGAGTTTTTTGCCAACAAATTATACTCTTACAGACACACGTACGGCTGTATTGGGTTTCTGTGGAAAGGTTTTGGTAGCAAGGGTGGCTAGAGGGGTGGTTTCTATAAGAAGCTTCCACAAGCTTCCCCCATGTCTGACGAATCCAATGCCAGCCAGCTCCAAGATGGACTTGTTGCTGGCTGAGGCAGAGCCCACCAATGATGACAGTAGTGCCTCTGAGGTAGTAGATTTAAGAAGAGGGGGAAGAAACTGCTATGCCGCACCAGTCGTGAGACAGGACTGAGACTATGTGGGAGAACCAGCTCTGCAAGTCTCCAGGTCAGTGAAGAAGGGGGGAGGGGGTGCTCCAGGTGCTGGAGCTGAGATTCCTCTGCAGCCCATGATGAGGCAGCTGTGCCCCTGCAGCCCATGGAGGTCCACAGTGGAGAGAGATCCACCTGCAGCCCGTGGAGGTCCCCATGGCAGAATAGGTGGATGTGCTTGAAGGAGGTKGTGACCCTGTGGGGAACCCATTCTGGAGCAGGCTCCCGGCAGGACTTGTGCACCCATGGAGAGTGGAACCTGTGCTGTAGCRGGTTCTTGGAGAGGAACTTGTAGGACATCCACACTGGAGAAGTCTGTTCCTGATGGACTGCACCCCATGGACGGGATTGACATCGCAGCAGTTCCTGAAGTACTGTAGTCCATGGGAAAGACCATGGAGCGGTTTGTGGAGGACTGTCTCCTGTGGGAAGAACTGCGTGCTGGGTCAGAGGCAGAGAGTGAGGAGAAAAGAGCAGCAGAGACAACCTGTGACTGACCATAGCCCCATTCCTCATCCTCCTGTGCTACTGTGGGGAGCATGTAGAGAAATCATGAGTGAAGCTGCGCTCTGGAAAATGGAAGGGGTTGGGGGAACCAGGTGTTTTAAAATTTACTTTAATTTCTTATTATTGTCCTCTTATTTGATTGGTAATAAATTCAATCAATTTACCTAAGCTGAGTCTGTTTTGACCCATGACAGTACTTGGTGACTGATCTCTCCCTGTTCTTATCTTAACCCAAAAGTCTTTGGTTATATTTTCTCTCCCGTGTCCAGAAGAGGAGGGGAGTAATGGAGCAGCTTTGGTGGGCACGTGGAGTCCAGCCAGGGTCAACCCACCACAAAAACCTCATACCTGAACAAACAGAAAAGCGGCAACATCGAAGTGGACTTTCAAATACTTGCAGATTACTGGGGGCTTAGTTGAAGTTCATCTGCTCCGTGCAGTGCTGGTTTCCTCCTTCTGAAAGCTCTAGACTCAAAAAGCAGCAGCTATATGTCATATCATGGTATATCTATCAGGATGTGCCTGGGAAGCTTGGTGAGCCCAGAAGCTTGAAAACATGGTCAGGTCCTCATTTTTGGACATGGAATCATAGAGTCATAGAATGGCTTGGGTTGGAAGGGACCCTAAAGGTCCTCTAGTTCCAGCCTCCCTGCCAAACACTTACAATGCTGTCCGAAGACCCCATATTGGTATGCTAACCACGCCTTCCCATGCCTTCCCATGTCTGGGATTGCTCCTTCCATAAGCATTGTTTTAATTAGCCAATTAGGATTTAACCAAGGTTAAATCCTCATGGTATGGAACTGGTTTGTTAGTCAACTTTGTTTCTAGCTCTACTTGTTCACTTGAGAAATCTTCATCTCAGATCAAATTTATATCATCTTTGAATCACCATTCTCTCTGATACGCACAAGGCAGCTAATTTTACAAACTGCGTCATTTCAAGATTATTGTGATGCACTTAGATAATTCTATGAACTGGTAGAAGTTCTAGAAAAGAAAGTCAGTYCTGAGACAGTCAGCTTGTAAAAAAAATAAACAGGGGACTTTCAGGAACACAATGAATATTTTTTCATTTATGGAAATTTTAGATGTAGTATCTTCATATTCAAATGTCCCACATGAGGGACAATATTCTCTGCTTTCCACTCAACATATCACTAATGCGTCACTTTCTGGATTTCCTCATTCTTTTTCTAATTTCTTGGCATTTATCTCATACTTCCTTCCTTATGGGAGTGTCTGTTGTCATCTGCTCTGTCTTTTCATCTAAAGACATCTTTCTCATTCAGTTTCTCCTGTTTTCCTCATGCAATGAAACATCTTACTCTCCTGCCTCTAAAACACTGCACTTGCTTRTTTGCTTGTTTGTATGATCATACTTAAAAATGCCTGAGGAGAAAGAATGATAACCTGTCTCTACTTCAGGGACATGATAACTCTTTCAAACTATAAGCTGATTCTACAACATATCTGATTTTTAAAAACATCCTTATTTTTGTATAACATTTTTTAGTTTTACATTTTTAGCATTCTTTAATTCCCTTTTTAAATCAATTCAGAAATTGAGAAATCTGAGCAATTTATGCACATGAGAAGCTTTTAAAATCTCCTTTGAGCTTTTTCTTGAGTGAAATTGCCCAATGTTTCTTTGTGTCCTGAGCAGTCAAATCAAATTATCTGGCTAAACTCTCAGAATCTGAAACAAAGGAAGATATGAGAACTGCCTTACAAGTGTACCTTGAAGCACGGGTCCTCAGCTGGTTTTGAGGTGCTGAAAAAGAGAACTATGTTCCAAGGACAGTTATAGTTTTAAACCAATGGCCATCAGGACTGTCAAAAAGTAATGGAGACAAAGAACAGGAATGAACACAACACCCCTCACATTTCACGGTCCAAGGTTTCTTCCAGTTTGGATCCCTTGCAGCCAATCCATAGCTCAGCCTTTGGAGCCAGCACTGAATTTGGCCCTGACCTCAACTGGAATTACTGCTGAGCAGAGACCACCCCTCCTAACCTGATGATTGTGCTCCTGCTCTCCCTTCACATCGGYTTCTGGACAGCATAGGGGCTGTGCTGCACTGTCCTCAGCAGTGGAATTTATGAAGAGCTCAGCCTTTGGAGGTGATGACACTCTCTGACTTAGAAATAAGCTGAGTAGTTTGTCAGGTATGGCAGGGTGTGAGCTGTTTTTGTGGATTTTCAGGTACATCGATGCCATGGTAATGACATTGTTCTGTATGTGTTTAGAACTCAGGATAAGGCCTTGCAATGAAAGCAAAATCAGCTGCCTCATACATGCGTCAAGGGGATCTAAACATCCAACAAGAYACAGGCACAAAATAAGGTTTAAATAATGCAAAAGCCACTAGAATTCAGAGTTGTGTTGAGTGAAATGCAAAAAGAGGTGTTAAATCTTGTTTTGGTACCTTTATTCCCAGTTTGTCTAGTGCTAAACTTTAACCAGTGAGACGACTTTCTTAGAGCTCTTTGTACACTGTAATAAACTGTTTCTGCCTTTATCTGACTGCTAGAGCTCAGATAGGAAAGAGACTGCCCAATAAATGCATTAGACTTTGAATGTGCTGTCAACCTTCACTCCATTCTGCAGATAAATTTTATGATTTTTTTGTTTGTTTGTTTCACTATAGCTATTGCATGTGGGATCAACCAGGTTTTGTATTTTCCCCAGCAATCACTCTAGGACTATTGGATTGTTTTGCTTTCCTATTAGAAACAGACATAATGTCTGTCTTTGTGTTACTATTTTGGTATATTAATTTTTTCTATATCTTTAAATGTACCACCCATCTAACCCAATTACCTTTTAATTCAGRAAATTCTACTGCAGCTTTAAAAGAGAAAAATTATCCTCACACAATCAGAAAAGCATGCCTTTTTATTAAAAGAAAACAAACAGCAGGCCTATATCAAATGTAATCAGCTATACTACTAAAAATCAAAATAACTACTTTGGAATTTTAAAGGAGCTTATAATTCTGCATAAAAATGATTTAAAGTAATTTTAATAAAATTTTTTCCRGTATGGGTAGGTATAACTCTGCTTGTCAGCACATCTGTATTTTTCTTTCATCTAATAAACTAGCTAGGACAGTGCAGCAAAGGAACATTATAATATTAACAATGTTGCTGGAAAGCTCTGTGCTTTAGAATGAATTAACTTCCACTGCACTGCAGAACATACAAAGTGAAATTGGCTCAGCTCAGAATAGCAAGTTTAACCCCTTAGGAGCTGCTGAGCTCTACTTATGTGTAGACGGTGGTTTTTGAGCAGCCTTGGTATGTGAATCACGGAGGTAGCTGATATATTTGGCAAATTTGGAAAACAACTGTTCAGGAAAAATCTGAGAAAACATTTTTATTCAACAACAAAAAAAAAAGTTGCAACTTTGCTTGCCAGGGAATTTGCCAAGAGAGAGTAGCCAGGTTTGAGAAATACCAGGGAGTTAATATCGTGGGAGTAGAACTGAAACATGTGTCTTGTTATCCAAACATTCATTCACAGTGCCAGAATGAATAATCCTTTTCTGTGGTTGCACCCAAACTTTGATTTTCCTCCTCTTAAAAATTTACTAGCTAAATGGCTGAAGAATGATTAAGTGAAAATCTGAGAGCYGATCAGCGCTGTGTCCCTCCTGCACTGATCCGTACAGGAAGGTTCATTGGAAAGATTTCATCATCCCACTGTCTTCCATGGGATCTACTCAAGCAATTTTTTTTCAGGGTGAGAATACTGCGCAGAGTAGCTGCTTTTGTGATATGGCCAGGAAAACATAGACTTGGACCACTTAGTGCCTTTTACAGAGGTCATAAACCAGATGATAATCTTTTATTACCACCATATCGGACTACAGTCAGTTTAGAGATCTAAAAGACATTCTGCATTTTTTCCTCTTAATTTAAATAAAATTTAAAAAAAGCACCCAAAACACAAGCAAGGTTATCTTTTCACTGAATCAAATAAAATTTATTGGAAATATTATTCTTCTGCTTGTATCGTGGTAGGAATTTACTGTGAGTTTGAGGGGTCGGGTAGGCTGAGGGGTTATCATTTTACATTACAACTATTTTATGCATTTCCTAGCCAAAAGTATCATGTCTCCAGACCGAGACATATTAGGTGGATTAATTTTTCCTCTTATTTTACACTACTAATTTTCTCTGCTTTTAAACAATTCCTAATAATTTCAAATACCATGGGAAATCTGGAGAGGGTGAAATGCCTAATATTGCTGAGTTGTTGTTCTTCTTTAAGGTATGCTATGCTGTGCTCTTGTCTTTTTGAAATCTGGCTTTTGTATTTTCAAAAACTCTCGGCAGAGTAAATATATTTTAATGTGATGATTTTACTAGGTCTACTCACTCAAGAAAATTAAAGAATCCAGTATTAGCAGGAAAATATCCTAAATATGAGCAGGAAAAGGAGAAACTCACTTGGTAAACTGAGTTGCAAAGAAACTCTAGTGCATTAAGTACTGAGGAGTGAAAAGAGGAAAGTCAGGTTGAATCTTAATCCTTTTCTGCTAAAACTTCCAGTTGAACATTTCCTACTGTATTTTTCTTTAGCCAGCTCACAGCCTTACTATACTTACAAAAATTCAAACTTCTAATGCTCCATTGATTTTACATCTCCACAATTTCTCACACGTCCAAAGAAAACAATCTCTCTGCTCTGATTTCCTACCAAGGGCCCAATTAAGGGACCACTAACCCTGCTATGCCTTTCAGGAAAGCTCTCAATCCCTCTTTGCTGACAATGTCTATCTCACCTTTTCATGTTAAGCACATGCTTTGCTGAAATAATTCCTTGGACAACTTACTTGGTTAATTTGATTACTAGTTTCGACATCTATTCTCCATTACTTGCACAGATCTAATTGCAACTCAACTTTACTCCTTGTCATATACAAATGGCACTCTGCAAAGCTGGGAAAGCTGTTTGCTGGATCGGCTCCACTTCCTGGTGGATGTGTTCTGTTTTTAACAGCTTGTGAGAAGAGTCTGTGATATACATGTACAAGTATATGTGCATGTACATATACATACATACACACGCCAGCGACAGAATATATGAGTGCCTAATATACAAAAATAGAAGTAAGAATTATTTAACACTTCTAGGTTCCATATCTCACCCGAAAATCTCATTGAGTCTGTAAAAATTCATTCTGCTCGATTTTGTTTGGAAAATATACATAATTGTTTCCTTCCTCATACTTTTTATTCTCTTCTCTACTCACTTCATTTGCTTTTCCTGTCTTCCTTTATGTCATGTGAAAGAAATGGATTTTCTCTGAAAGTAGTACAAATTCTCCTTTATACCTGTATCAATGTGCCCTCAAGAAAAGTTCCTTACTTATTTTAGTCATGTAAAACTAAATATTGGAAATTTATTCTGCATTTAGAGTGCATTAAATGCTGTAGATGCCTTCCCAGAAGATTTTAAGCACAAGTGAAACCCTGAAGAAAATACTGAGAAGTTGTATTTTCTCAGGAAAATGCTGAGTTGAAGGAATGATCTCTCTTCATAGCTTCTGGAATAGTCTTAAACAGAACAGTTGCTAATGTCGTAACTGAAAACTAATGTAAGAATTATATCAACATTGTGTCTTTATTGCAGCATTACCACAGAGAGACCCTAATATAGTCAAATTCAAAAAGAGTTGTTGAAAATACTTTGAGTGTGCTGTCTCCAGTAACTATCTGTTATCACTATGGTTGCAACAACAAATATTCGTGGTTGGAATGAACTTCATAAGAGTACAAGAATTAAGAGGAATGAAAAAGCTTACTGCTTGTATTAGGATAGGACTTGAACAATTTAAGGAATGATGGAGCAGAGGGGATCAGCTCTGATCTTCCTGAGGCTCTGTGATCCAGGTCCTGATTGTGTGAGGGTATATGCCTAGTCTGCCATGTACCTTCTTATGATACAGCAGTACATTTGGCAAGTTTAAGCTTGATTTTGAGGCATAATCTCTAACTCAGAATCCAGCACATTACGAAATTTTTGCTAATGACCTTGGARTCCATGTAGTCCTCTAGGCATGCACAAATAGCATGATTATGCACAATGCTATGAMGGTTAATAACAATTGGTTTGGTTTTCTTTTATCTCGTCACTGCAATTTTTCAGTATTTGCTTATTTGTTTTTCTTCTGAAACTCTCATTGCCTTACAAATCTGTGACATCAAAAAAGAAAGCCCACAAATTCTTGCTCTTAATAATGAATTGATTACTAAAGTGGTTGTAGATTTTCATCTGCCTCTGGTATCTCCAATTTCCTTCTCATCCCCCTTTCTTGTTCCATGCCCTGTTTTGCAGCTTAGCCCTGTTTAACTTCTCTCCTAGGAAACTCAAAGGGGCCAGTGAACAACAGACTTGAGTCAGTCACAGAGTCAGTATTGTGTCTGACAAACATTGCAAGAGCTGCTCTAAACACAATGTACCCTCAAAGAATAGCCCTTATCAATGAAGACTTTATTAATACACCAGAATGTAAATACAATGTCAGATGACAGGATTATCTTGGTTTTTACCAGATACCTGTCAGTAACTTCTACCTCTGATCCTCAGTGGCTTTCTGAATTATATGTTCTCTCTCAGAAATGTTTCTTATGCTGATGTCCTAATGAATCTTATGCTTTTGGTGTTTACACATTGTGATAATCAGTCACTAGCACTTATGTGTCTTCAAGACACAAAAATCGATTGTTTTTCCTTTTTTTAACTGACTTTTCAGTGGAGTAGAGGATATTTCCCATGTGGATATAGGAAAATACAAACAGAACTGAATCCTTCTTTATTCTGGCTGATTTATTTTGGCCTCAGACAAAAAGCTATTGGGAAATTCATGTGGGTTAAGATGGACTTTTATACTGTAGTTCCTGTATACATTACAGATTTCATATTCTTATCTTCTTTGGCATAATTCATGTCTGGTCAGGGTAGACCTTGTCAGACAACTATTTTTCTTAGTGTTCAGATAGGCTCTGTGGACCATGCTGTTTCCTAASAGTACCTAACAATTGTATAATATGCACAGATGATTCTTATATACTTCAATTGAATTCAAATATCCCTATTTTTTCAACTCTTGACACTGTCTACTTTAATTTTGCTTTATTTGTTCTTTTTCCCCCACCATCTATTTAAAAAAAAAATCATTTTAGCTTATTTAATATTTCTTAATTTTGAATTCCTCAAAAATAACAGTCAGGATAAGAAAAAAAAATATAAACAAAATTTAAACCTGAATAAAATATGTCATTTGAGAGAAAAGGTGTGGAAATTGATAGTGCAATTTGTTACCCACCTAGAGCTCATCTAAATCCAGAATCAGTTTCTAAAAAAATCTGTATAGTAATGTTCATTTTGCTGTATGACTTCTTTCTTTTCTTGAGTGTAAGATTCAAGGAGGAGAAAGACTGGGAAAAAATGCCAAAGGGATGTGACCACTTGAAGAGCAATAAACTTTGTAGTTTGACTCATTGCCCTAAGGGTGCATTGGCATCTGAGGGCTCCTTCCTTGTAGATTTGATGGCAATCTGCATTTTCATGAACTGTCAGACATGATTGCCAAAGGTGATGATATTACAGCAATGAGATTATGACAAAAAGATGACAAAAAGATTTGATTCTGTGTTAGAAACCTTCATATGCATTGTCAGAAAATGTGAAGAATTTGATACTATCGGCAATGAGAACAGACATTAAATTTTGAGCCTAAAAATTGCAACTGTGTGACATTTGTTTTGTATCACCATATAAAGCCTCAGCAAAACAAACTCAAACGAGTGGACAGGATGTTATCAGATAGGAGTTTTGAACTGTAAGGCTTTTCTCTAGCTCAGAGAACCACTCTGTAAATATTACCTTTTAAAATGGCTACCTGAAATACTTGGAGCTTAGAACATCTCCTTCCAGTTATGCCTATCAAAGCAAATAATAAGCAGAGCTCTTGCTGTGCCACTTTTTCTATTATGCTTGTCAATGAAGAAGCAAAATAAAATTCTCAAGATGTGAGGAAAATGGAACATATTTAGTTAGAGGAATCTTGGATTCACTTATAAAGTATATATTTTCTTTGAAAATGTTAAATTGTTTGAGAGATGGGAACTGAGAATAACAGCTTTTATTTTCGAAACACCAATTACTTATGAGTGAAAAATATGTATCTGTGTGACTCAAAGAATAGGTTTAATTTTTTGAAGGATCACACRGATAAGCACTTCAGGGAAAGGTACAGATGGTTGCATGTACATCCTGCAAACTCATGGCTGTTATAACAAAGGCCAAATCCTTTGACAGATATTCTGTACGTATACAGCTATCTTTATGTTACTTTAGAATTCTGCAGGCATAAAGAACTCAGTTGCACATAAGGAYGGAAATAGAGGCATACACTGAAAGGCATTGCAGCATTTTGTGTAGTAAAATGCAAATGTGTTATCTTAAACTCAATAAAATCTTTTAAAAGACACCTAAATATTCCTGTTATACTGAGAAAATATTTTTAATACGGGTCTGATCTGTAGCAACATAGACTGGGTGATGTGGCCGTGTTTTGTTATGGTTTCTTGGTTCCCAATTCTTTTGGCAGAAAACCTGTGTCTGATTTCTGAACTTAGCTAAGCTGGCAGATATTCCTGCCTAGCTTGTTAAATCAGCTTCTGAATAACAGCTGATTTCACATTTTAAGCATCAATATGTACCCACGTAGCTGAAATCAGAATCAAGTGTCTTCAATCAAAAATGTGAAAAATAAGAAAAAGCAGTCATCCCCCCACTCTTCAGCTTTCTGGCTGCCTGCCATCTTGTAAAGATATTTCAGTCTCTGCAGCTCAAGCCTTTTTTATTCTAATGCCTCCTTGTGCAAATGCATGTTCTCATGTGTCTTTCTCTTTGCTGCAGGCATAGTGCACCTGTTTGAAAGGAACACATAACTTTTTTTTTTTTGCCATTTCCCAACTGCTGGCTCTTTGGCAGGAATCTGTCTCCAACAGCTGAGAAGGCAGAAAAGCTAAAGCCCTTTTTCTACTTAGAAGAGCTATCTACCTTCAACTCTTTGAAGAGCTGTGTGACACTACTGGAACTTGCTTCCCGTGAATTCTTGCACTAAGACTCAAACATACACAGTAGTGGAGCTTACCAATTGTTTAACAAGACGGACATGTTTCTGAGGGACAGTTAAGGGCATGGGTAATCTTTTTCTGGCCTGCTGCTTAGGTTTTCAATGTTGTCAACACTCCTTATAAAAATATGGTTCTATTCCATACTGCAGAATATGATATACCCATTTCTCTTTTACAGAGCTCAAACCCATATGGCATTTGCTTCCTGCTGAGACCTCCACACCAGGCATCTCTTCAGCAAAGCAACCAAGCCTCAAAGAGAAATATATAACATGTTCTTTGCTCCTTGCGCTCACATACTTAAGCCCCGTTATCTAAATCAGAGGCCCAGAGAATCCTCTGGTGAAGATCAGGAAACCCTACCTCCAGTTCAACCTGCAAGTTGAAGAATTTCTCATTCTGGTAGTCACAGGAATGAATCACTCCTCCATACTATATGTCTAATAGCAGTACTTCTCTCTAAATTTATACAGATCCRCTTGATAAATGTCATGCCACAGTGCTTCTGCCTTCTGTGCCACCAGCAATAAAGTGGGTGAAATTTGGGTGTAGTTAGCAATTCTTCAGACAACACACAAGGCAGATAGTCCTGCTCAGTGTCCCACTGCTCTTTTGTGCCAAAATGTAGTAAAAACTTATTTCAGCCTATAAAGAAGATGTGGTTTTGAGTACACAGAAGAAACTATTCTTTTGAATAAGAAGGTATTATTTAATTTGGTCACTCTCAGCATACACTTGCAAGCTGAACAAAGGCAAGCTAGATAACAGTCATACTGTGCTGCCAAATGCGTTCATGGGCAGAAGGAAAAACAAAAGGTACACTCATGATTTTTTTCTGAAATGACACAAATTGCTTTCCCTTCTCTCCCATTTGATGTATGTCCTTTTGTTCTTGTTCCTGTCTATTTTTTATATTATGCTCCTACATTAGCTGTATGTTTTTCAGTGTATCTTATTGTATTTTACCAGGCAAAGTGAAATTAAGGATGGTGCCCCCAGAAAAGATTTATAAATCTGCCGCTCTGAGAGATGGCTGCTTCCAGATGTGAGTATAATGTTAGTGCAGCCACGTCCGTGTTTAAATTTTCAGAAACATGTGGTTTCCATTTTGGTAAATTCTACATGTCAGTTCAAAAGACGTGATACATTTTGTATTTCTGTTCTTCAATAAAAGGCATTGTCCTGGCCTATCTCGAGCCCAAGGGCAAGAGAAAGTGTTTTGATTATGTTGGGATTTGTTCAGCTCTTCTTCTTAAATCTACAGCACACCAAAGGGCTGTATACACACATGGTAGAGTCAAGGTTAGTCACAGTGTGATCTTCAGGTGGTGAACATCAAAAAACAAAAAAACCCAATACAAAATAGCCACCAAAAAAAAAAGAGAGAGAAAAAAGAAAAAAGAAAAAGAAAAAGAAAAAGAAAAAGAAAAAGAAAAAGAAAAAGAAAAAGAAAAAGAAAAAGAGAAAAAGAAAAAGAAAAAGAAAAAAAAGAAAAAGAAAAAGAAAAAAAAGAAAAAGAAAAAGAAAAAGAAAAAAAAGAAAAAGGGGAGCTAAACCAAAAATCTATTTATGGAAAAACCAATCCGCTTTTCTAGCTGGGGTTAAACCACAACACCATGTTAAACAGGTCATTGCATGAACACCTATTCAAATTAGGTATTGCCAAAGCTAATGATGCATTGGAATTAATTACAATTAGTGAGCATTCATCATGAGAGACTTCTTAGGACAAAGATAAAAGAATTAGAAAGAGCTGGTTGTGTTTGGAAGAGGGGGACAGAGTGGATATTGTCTCAACTTCTTTTTGGTCACAGATGGAAGAAAAAGGGATTATGCTTTGAATGTCCCCTCAAGGCCTAGTTAGAAACCTGTTGTTTGCCAAGTACCCCTGCAATGGTTAGAAAGTGTGTAGAACTTGGCATAAACATTTCTTATAAATTCTTTTATTTTCCTAAAGTATTTTTTTTGTCTCTATAGAAACAAATCATATTAGTTTACACTTACGTGTTGGTGATGTGTAAGGTCAAAACGCTTGAAAATACACTGTACGTGTACACAAATACCATCTCAAGCAGAAGAGCCACTCAGCTGGGTGATGGATTTACTTCTCCAGAAATTAGATGAGAGATAGACACAGAAACTTTGGGAATGCTCTCAGTTTGAAAGGTGGCCATTCCTCACTATGYCTAAAACATTCCCACTAGAAGAAAGAAGGTTGTAGTTATGGTGGGCACCTAGTAATACAGTTCAGAGAAGAAGCAACAGTCAAGGCAGGATTTTGTTGTATATGGCACCAACTGTCCCTAGTGAATGGCGGGTGTTCTCTGTTCCTTACATGCCAGTGACTCACCTCTGTAGCACAGAATTTTACCTGCTGTGGGGTTATAGGCTTTTCACTTATTTAACCTTGCCTATACCTGCCAGCATGTCCATGCATTGCTCATGGACTTGAGCTACTCCAAATACAAGCACATAGGTAGATACCCCAGAAAAGCTGTACCCTGAGACATGTTAAAGGGGCTTTTTCTAAGCATCAGGAGTAAATGTGGTGTTGCTGGGCATGTGCTCCCTCTGGCATGCCCAATGCAGCACCCTTTTTGCAAGCCAAAGGTAGTAGAGAAGCACTGCCTTAGACAAACACATGAACCTTCCCAACCATGCTGTGCAATCAGTACCTCTATACACTTCGTGCTACACTGCATTATTCACAGCTCTCTTATCCCTTCATTCGTCTGACATTCACAGAATTAAAAAATGCAGGGTAATTGAAACATGAGGAGATAAGATACTAAGAATGACACAGAATATTCTGAGCTGGAAGGGAACCACAAGGATCATTGAGCCCAGCTCCCAAGTGACAGGCCCATACAGGGATCAAACGCACAACCATGGCATCATTTACGCTATAGTCTAACCTGCTAAGCTRGGTGACCATCTTTGGTTTTAAAGGTAAGAAAAACTGTCTTCTAAAGACTAATTTTACCTCTTGAATCCTAAAATTGGGGTGTATGCATGCTAATCTACTGGCCAAATGAAAAATTACGTCAGCAGCTGGATTCCTATGAGGACATTTATTATGGACACTGAAAAGAATAGAAAAGTGAATGCAAAAAAATGAATTTTGACACAGCTAGAACAAACCAGTGAGGTAATATTTTGTCATTTATATTTAGTCATGGTATTGCTGACATTGTTCGAAACTTTCATTTTTTTTCATGTTTCCATCAGTTAAGACAGCAAGTTCATTTTTAACTTCAATTGCTTTGGTTTTTTTTTTAATTTTTAATTTTAATAGTAATACTTTCCTTTTTTTTTCCTTCATTCTATTTTCTTGTTTGTACTCTTATGTCTTGTTGTGTCATTTGTTTGTTTTATTATAAAATCATCTGGGATACGCTCTTAAGAACTAACACTGTAAGACTACTCACCTCAGATGACAACCACAGATAAAACCAGAATGGCAACTGAAGATGCTTGGCCAACTCTTTCGACTCTTCATGAAAAAAAAAATTAGAGTCTTTACTTCATTTTTATGCTATAAAAGTTACGAATTTCTGTTTTCAGACAAAAAGAAGTTACATTTTAAATGAAGGCAAACACTTAAAAAAAAAAACTGTTTAATCAGAAATGCATCTTTCTGTCAAAGAAAATGTGGAGTAGAAAATTCTCAGCCAGCTCACTTCTGTTTTCTATACATTCTCACGGGATTAAACTTCTTATTTCAAATAGAGAGAGACCTAAAATCCCCAAATCATATATTTCAACATCCTATCATATGTCAGTCAATTTTTCCTTCAGTTTTTTTTCACTGCAAGCAGCTTGTATGTTTCTACTTAGGCTATCAAGACTAAGAAATAGCCAGAAATTCATCATCAATCTTTATTCCAGGACAAAATAATTTTGAATGGTCTGTAATTCCTCACAGATATCTCTGTTTTTATCAGCACTTCAGGATCTCCTAAAAAGCAACCCCTCCATATGATACCTTCTGTTTTCAGTGTTTATTTTTTTTCAGTAAAAAGCCCAAACATTCCCCAAAATAAAATGCAATATCTTCCCAACAGGGGGGAAATACTTTAGTATTGTTTTTCTCAGTAATATTCTTTTACATGACTTTTTCTTAAACTCAGTAGAAATAATGAAAAGAAAATCATATTGATCATATATTCTTCAGACAACTGTCACCACAGAACATCACAGTMTTTGACTATAACTTTTGAATTACTGTCTTTGTTTTTGTGTGTAGTTCTGCTGAGATTTAATAACTAATGGGAATAGCAGTCATGTAGAAAGAGATCTTTATTTTTCCAGTTCACTTTATTTTTCTTCTGTTCCTCTTCCTCCCTTTACTCTGTTTTTAGTATGTGCAATTTCATTTTGTCAAAATTATACGAATGTTATATTTAAAGAAATTGTCTATTTCTTTTCTCATAGCTGTAGGTACCAATTTTTGTCTCATAGACCAGAATACTGTGGAGTAAAAATTCTTKTCTATTGTGGTTGCAGCAAAGTGATATTCTGTATTTTATTAATTCAGAAGTTCAATACTTAATGAGCTTTCATGATGCTACAATCATACCATGAAAGGTTTGTTCACAAAATGAATGCAATTGAGAATTTAACTCCTTGCTAACATAATAAAGGTGTAGCCTGTAACACTATGCACTCCAAATACCCCTTTAAAGATATCAGCCATTTTAGAAAACAATTTTCTCTAACTAGGTGTCTCCTGGCCATTATTTTGCAACCCACAGCCTCTGACTGAATCATTAGCAGTAATTGCTGAGCGTGAGATCTCTCAGTTTAATTCCAGGAGTCTGCATCAYCCAAGGAAAGACCCGAGCACTACAGTCAGCATAACCCCAGGATCATGAAGCCCTGTGGTAAGTTCTCTGGCAGCTGACGGATGTATGACAGGAAAAATGCTCCAGAGTAGTTGTCTGACATAAGACTGCAAGTACATGAGTAACCTTACAGCTCTTCAATTTTAAAACAAATATTTTTATGAAGCTGTATTTCCCTCAGAGTCATGTTGTACTGGGTTGCTAGCATCCAAGAAGCATCAAGTTCACATCATAACCTTCCCCTCCATGGGGATATTCTCCCCCTCTAGCTGACTATTTTCACAAACTGAGTCAGAAATTACTGAGTGTCAGCTGAGCTCTGCCAACTGAAGTCTGTTCTGTTGAGACTGACCAACAGGTTCAAAAGTTAGTATGGTGAGCTCACTGAAAATTCAGCAGGGACAGGTGCAAAATGCTACATTTAGTAAGGAGCAACCGGCTGCCCAGAGCAAGCTGAAAAACAGCTAACTAGATAGCAAAAGAAGAGCTACAGATTGTAATTGATCACAATGTATAAATAGTGCTTTGTCGTGAAGAAAATCAAATAACACATTAGATTGAATATATAGAAATACTTCCTGTGAGACAGTCTGAAATATTTTCTCCACCTTAAGATGATTATGGAATRTTTGAAGAAAATCTAAAGAGGAAAATGAAGGATCAGTCTCTATAACACAACCTCCAAGGAAAGACTCAGCAGGTGATGACATCTGAATAAAAAAGGAGGCCCCAAGGGTGGACACGATGGCCAATGTCAAAAGGGTAAATATGAAGGATGAACGGAAAAATTTTATGTCAGGTCTTAGTTGGGTGGGACAGAAAGTAGTAGACTGAAATTGCATCAAGTAAGGTTCAGCAAAGGTAGTATGAAATATTTTTAATACTGCAAAAATGTAGCACTCCAATAGATTGCTGGGAAAAATTGCCTTTACAGAAAGTCTTTAAGACAGAGCTAGACTCAGGCGAATGAGAATTGTTTAAGGAAGAGCTGATCGTGCCTTGGAAAAGAATGGTCTACATGAACTCTGGGGCTCTCTTGCCACCCACACTTTCTATTGGCTTGGCTTTCTATTGGGTAATCTGTTGCTGATGCACAGACTTGCAAACGGTACAGCTGTTGAGCCTCATCTTGTTAGGAATCTGGGATAGAAATAAAAGCCGAAGCTTTCAAGATTGTGTCATCTTCCCTCTATACTGCTCAGATCTGCTCCTTCTTTGCAGTCTGATGTCAGGCAAGTGATTAAATTCAGATTGCTAGGGAGTTTGGTAATGGAACTAGGGATGGTTTTAATCCAGAAACATGAATGAAACAATAAATACAGCTGACAAACAATACAAACAGTGATTGATTCTGAATATCTTTGTGCTTTAATGTAAGGAATCCTGTTTCATAGTTGTTAAGGGAATCGTTATTTGCCTCTAAAGTTTATAAATTCTCAGACATGTTGTTCCCAGAGCATATACTAGTTTGAATACAAAGATTTATAGTCTGAAATGGGGATTTTTTTTTTTGGGGGGGGGGGGGGGGGGGAA